>LUCW03001363.1:42500-43670 GCA_001586965.3 Sphaeroforma sirkka | reverse complement strand
TTTTAACGCTATGTGAGTTGGTGTGTGTTGTCACCAATTGTTCGTCCTGTTATCATATTTTCGTTAATATAACGTACGATAAAATATTACATCCATCACTTTGATACATACAGTTGTAATCCGCGTGCACCGCACTCAGCGAGTATGTTTGCTCTCTCGCCTTTGTGTCTGGTATTATCGCACAATGGCATTCTCACCAATGTGAGTGCTAGCCGAGATAAGGAGTGTTACAACCTACTCACCTTTGCTCCTCTCACACTCGGGACAAATCAGCGTTGTTGTCACACGCCTTTGAACTGCATAGCATTCTGAAGCCACGCAACAAGCCCGAATGGACGCTCAAGACAGATACCCTCAGCTTCAGTAGTGTCGAGGAGTGCACGTTCTGGTACGATCTTATCAGTGAGATGATCAAGAGCCAATCAGAACGCCCGAAGAAGCTGTTGGTGTTTGTCAACCCGTATGGCGGACGGCGGAAGGCTGAGTACATCTACGACCACTACGCGCGCGAGTTGTTTGCGAACGCGCACATTGACACGAAGGTGATCGTGACCACCTATGCGGAGGAGGCCAAGGTGTGTCATGTGTCATGCGCCATGTGTGGTGTAGTTGTGCCGTGAGATGCGTGAGCTTAAGTGTAACTGTGTTGCCCACACACAGTAGTTTGCATATGTGTGGCCTGGGTTGGCTGTGGGTGTGTGTTCGCATGCACATTCATCGTAGCCAGGGTGTGATATTATATAATACAGGGCAGGATGCGTGTGTTTGTTGCCTCTATGCTGCCTGATCGTATGTCACGAGTCATGTCATTGTCGAGGGTGTACTTTTGTGTGGTTGTAGTGTTTTAGTGTCTTTATGGTCTTATTCAAATGTCAGGTCAGGTTGAGAGTAGAAAACGTACCGGTGCATCCCCTCTAAACCCAAAACCCTAACCTCTATACCCCAATCCCGCCCAATGGCGCAGCAGAGTGCTCGCATGTGTTGTCAGCAGACACCAGGTGGACGCGTGTGTGTAGAGCAGACACCAGGTGGACGCGTGTGTGTAGTCTGCAATATACCTGTGGTGGCAGTGCCGTGGATGTGGTCTATGACTTGTTGTAATGAGATGACTTAGAGGTAACATGTGTGTACGCATGCACCACACCACGCATAGAGCCATGCTTTACCGAA
>LUCW03001363.1:0-30000 GCA_001586965.3 Sphaeroforma sirkka | reverse complement strand
AGTCCAGTCACATTTCACTATCACCTGATTAACATTACCTCCCCTCCCTGGTTTTGTTGTTTGTTTTTTGTTTGTAATGCAGGCCATGTTTGCTTGGGTGACGGCCAATACGCTGATGGGCCATTTGGTAACCCATGGCAACCCACGCGGCCCTACTGTGGGCGTAGTGGACATGGGCGGCGCCTCTTCACAGGTGTGTGGTAGTAGCGTGCGCATGCAAGTGCGGTACCATTTACTCTGTTGCTATGGTGATGGTTCTGTGTAGGTATGCTGCACATGTGCCTGGTTAATACACGTGCTGGCGTTTACACGAGTACCCTTTCTAAGCTCTGATACACTGTGAACTATTACGCACACTGCAGACATCCAGGCAAAACCACTTGCAATTATCTCAACCCTATACCTTAAAACCCTAATACCCTAATATCCTAAGCCTTAAACACTAAAATTCCTTCTCTGCTCATTTACCGTTGCCACAATGTAAAGATCGCCTTTGAGATTCCGTCGACGCAGAGTGTCAACACTCATGTCAAAATCTCTGACACCATCCCCGACAGCTCAGTCATGGATTTGGAGCTAGGTGATGCCAATTACAGGGTATGTGTGAGTGGCAATCTTGTATAGCTCACAGGGCACTAGCCAAAAACAGATATACATATATATATGTGTGTGTGTATGTATATGTATATGTATATGTATATGTATATGTATGTCTGTATTTATATTAATATTTATATATATATATATATATATATACCAAAATCAGGCGGCTACCCTTATGTATAATCATTCTAATGGGGTTAAGTGTCTGTAGTTGCATAAATGTGTGTGTGTGTGTTTATGTATAAGTCTATAGGTATATATATATATATATATATGTGTGTGTGTGTGTGTGTCTGTGTGTCTGTGTGTGTGTGTGTACGTATATATATGTATATATAAGTATATATTGTATTTTTTTGTATCGAACAGAAACACTTCTCACCTGCACACAAAACACTAGTGCATAAGCTCCACACATAAACACCCTACGATATTGTCAGGCGTCTTGTATCCGTATCAATGGTACCATTAACCTTCAAATATTTATATTTATGTATATGTATATGTACATGTATTTATATTTGTATTTATATTTGTATTTATATTTATATTTGTATATATATACATTACATCAGTATGTCTCTCATCTCTGTGCGTATAATTATTCCCCGCCACACCCCAGATGTACGCCGTGACGTATCTCGGTTTTGGCGCTAACATCGTCCGAGATCGGTATGTGGAGGATCTACTCTCGTCCAACGGAGTACTCCCACCCGCGCACGTGCGGTTAAAACGAGAGATCATGACTCATGGTCTACCACCGTCTCGGCCCCTCTCCCTGGGTGCGCCCAGTAAGGCTAAAACTGAGGCTGACGCCTCGGCTGTTGGCGTCAGTTCGGTACCAAAATCGACGGGTGCTGAAACGCAGTCACAGGCACAGGTGGTGCGGAAGGAGCTTTATGCGGGAAATACCACGCAGGCCACTAGTGCCCAGGCCGACACAGTGAGCGCCGAGTCTATTCTAGAACAAAGCCTGGACAGGGCAACCCAGGACCCAACGGTGAAGGGCAGGACAAGTGCAAGCATAAACACCCACGCACACGCACACGCACATACAGACAAGGGCGGTAGTGCCAGTGGTAGTACGGGACTGGTGACAGGTAGTGTGGACACCAACACCAACACCAACACCGATATCAAGACAAACACTGATACAGACGCCAACGCAGTTGCGCCAGCGGGCGAGGCTGTGACGGCAGCGGTGCCTAGCAACGGTAGCCTAGCAACGGGCACGACTGTGAACACAAGCGACGATTCCATGGCAACCGAAAATGCGACAGGAGTGCAGGTTCGCAGTGTCAATGATCCGTGCTTACCTCTGGGATTGGTGGATGAGCACGAGGTGAGTGAGTTATGTGCGTTTTTAGATAAGTTTTTATCCTGTGTTTTGGGTTGTACATGTGGTATACTTGATTTCTCTGTGTTTATATATAATTGTTTCCTTGTGTAGGTATGTATGTGGTGTGAGTCTTCGATATAGATGGGCTGAAAATAAACATGACTATATGAAGAACGCAGGTTTAACGGACTCTTTTGCTTTGCTAGTTGTAGGTACACCTTATTATGAAAATTCTGTACCACCACCAATAACCACTGAACATCACTGTCAAGTACCACAGCGCTCTCCAAGGCACAGTGCACGCATATATATACCCAGACATGGATTCAAAAAAAAAATCCGAATCGGCCGCACACGTGCATATATTCATACACAGAATCACACGCACACACGTATGTACATATATATATTGTTATATTGTTATATTGTTATATTGTTATATCTATATCTATATCTATATCTATATCTATACATATATATATATATATTTATATATATATATATATATGTGTGTGTGTGTGTGTGTGTACACAAACATCCCTAAACTTCATATTCACTCACACTCCTCCCCCCCAATCCCCTCAGTCGTACAGACTTATCGGCACAGGAGACTTTCACAAATGCCGCAGGGCATTACAACCACTGCTCAACATCACCGACAAGTGCCACAACGACCTCTTCTGCGCCTTCAACAACATGGACCAGCCCCAAATCGACTTCCAGAATGTCCAGTTTCTTGGACTCAGCGAGTTCTGGTACACGCTGAAGAGTATCTTTAAAGAAGGTGTGTGAAGTGTGTGTGTGATATGAAGAGTATCTTTGAAGGTGTGTGAAGTGTGTGTGTGGTATGGGACATACGGCATGACGCATACATATCTTCCGTTCTCGGCTATCCTACGTGTACTGATCTAGTCACTCGTGTCTTATTGTTATGCAACTGCCCTCATCTTAATTTCACCTCACTTACATATCGTCTGTGTCTGTTTGTCTTTATTTTATTTCTCCTGTTTCTCGTCTGTGTTCGTTTGTCTTCATTTAACTTCTCCTGTTTCTCGTCTGTGTCTGATTTTCGTCATTTTATTCCTCCTGTTTCTCATCTGTATCTTATTTTCTCATGGACCATCCATTCACAGCTGATCTGATGTACAACAGCACTGACTTCGAAGGCGTTGCCGCAGAGTTCTGTGCCACCCGATGGACCGATCTCGAGAAGAAATGGGAAAATGGTAAATACAGAAACAACAAACTGTTTTATATTGGTATATTATATATATATATGTGTGTGTGTGTGTGTGTGTGTGTGTCCCTGATAGTTTTAAGTTATGTCTGAAAGTATGTGCAGCCCACTGTTTTGTATTGGTATTGTATATATGTTCTTTCTCTTCCCCTGACAGTACTGAGTTGTGTCTAGTGATAAGTGCATGACACCATTTTGTATTGGACTGTACATGCACCTATTCTCGTCTCCTCAAGGTATTATTAAATGGCGCATATATAACGTTTACACATATTTCTATAACGTTTATGCATGTTCATATAACTTTGCGCCCGATTCTCCGCGTATTTGCGTGCGGGGTTTATGTGTGGAGCTGTTTACACACTTTACCATCTGACATTACAACCGAGCTCATATCCTCATCTCTTTGTAGACAGACCTCTGACACCCATCATTCTTTTGCGTTTGCCCGGGTGCCGTTTGTATGTAGGATGCTCTCTCGAGTGTCTCTGTTGATATTAACTTATCTCTCATTTTGTTTCAGGTGCCTTTCCACCGGACGTTGCCCTCAGCCGCATCCGCAATCAGTGCTTCAAGTCTGCATGGGTTACTACTACCTTTCACCAAGGCCATGGGTATGCAGACTATAATAGCGTATTGTTTGTATACATGATATATATTTATATATATATATATATATATATATATGTATATGGTATCCATGATATATATATATATATATATATATATATATATATATATATGTATGTATAATGTATATGGTATACATGATATATATTTATATTTATATATAAATATATGTCTGTGTCTGTGTCTGTGTCTGTGTTTGTGTTTGTATATGTATATGTATATGTATATAATTTATGTAGATTGATGATCCATGTTCAATAGAATCTATGCATCTAGCTTGCCCACCCAGTGCATCTGCTATTCTGTACGGGGTTTATGTTGGTCAGCACTATTATATACATTATATTATATATATATATATATATATATATATGTTCCTATCCAATGAAGGCACTGATCTGTGGCCTGCGGTAAGTGATGTATCTGTGTGTGTTGCTCATAGGTGTGCCATATGTTCGAGGGGGTGTGGTTCTGGTTGCTACGTGCCCACCGTATGTTTCACCCATTACACACTGCGATATAAACTGGTATCATAATGCTCTGCTAATAGGACCGATGGTAGGTAGCTATACGTTTACTAAACTACATAAATGACCTAGACTATATGTAGCTGCTATGAATAGGCCTGTGGAGATATTCTTTATTTCTGTGCAGTTCAGTGGCTGTCTTTGATATGCGCACCCCGAGCCTATAGTTGCCATGGAAACGGCCACCTTCTGCCTTGGCTATTAGCGTTCCTGTACATCTGATAACAACACCTGGCTATGTTGTTTGTACACGCATACATAAACGTTTGCTAGGGCAGGAATACGTATACCATCTCGCATTATCATATGCCTACCTATTCTATGACCACTTGCACTTCTGATGGCTCACTACAATAAATGGGTCCGCATATCGACGGTTACTAGTTCAAGCTTGCATGTTCCATCCCATCATACCATGCATCCACCTATACTATCTCCACTTATACTATCTCCACCTACACTGTACACGTGCACACTTTCTGATCGCCTCCTATGTTGTCTACCGATGCTCTCCCGCATCACAGCTTCCCAGAGATGTACCAACTGCAGCCAGTCAGCAAAGTGAATGGCATTGAGATGCAGTGGACGTTAGGAGCCATGTTGTTGCTAGCCGTCAAGAACCACAAGGAAATGGTTTCCACTCACGCAAGGTGTGGTTTAGGATGATTGAGTTCGGTACTCTTGGATGTGTGCTACGGTGTATGTCTGCCAAGTTTAGTATATGTATATGTGGGCATCCCGCACTTCAGCAAGGCGCTTACAGACAATACCCGGTGCTAGGTACACACACAACATATATTACATACATACAATATATATAATTGATATACTGATTTGTTGATTTATATATGTATATATATATATATTTATTTATATATATATATATATATATATGCATGTATGCATGTATGCATGTATGCATGTATGTATGTATAAATATAAATATATATATATAATAAAAATTAGCTCGTGAGCGGTACGAGTTTGCAAATCCTACTTCCAATGCTATGTCTTATTACAGCAACTGATTCCACCAATGATTCGGCTACACAATTTATACTTAGTGTCTTGTTTGATCGTTTCGTCCGTAGCATACTCCACATCGAAGATGAACAGTCGACTCCTTGGCTCAACCGTTTGCGTATACTGTTCGGTGTGATGGTTGCGCTAGTTGTTCTGGCGTACTGTCTGTTTTCCAACCAACGACGAAGGTAGGTAGATCTAACCTCGATATATATATATATATATATATATATAATATGTATGTAGTGTGTGGTATTTTACAACACCTGCTATTGTCATTACTGCACATTGATTGGCGCATTTCCAACCAAATGTGTTTGCGTATGCAACTCTTCCTGTGTATGGGCTGGTGTAGCTGTTACTGTGTGTGTCTATGTATCTGTTTCTCTACGTGTGCCCATGTATCTCTTCCTGTGTGTGTTCTTATCCACCTGTGCCTCTGCCCTCTCAGGACCATTGCGCTCAGCTCACGCGGGCGTGGTCAAATCTTCTACACCTGATGCGCCTGTGAAGTGAACTGTGTTTGTCCTGTTTCTGCGATTCAGGACATCCCAAGGCCCAGTACGTCGCACTGGAGCGAGCTTCGTATTGTTTGGTCTACACTGGCCTCCCTATATAACCGTATATCAACCTAGCAACCTACCACCGTACACTGAGGTGTGCGGCGTATAGTAGAAATATTCACTGCGTGTAGTGATAAAGTAGCAACCGTCCAATGCACCACCTAGTAGTGAAACATGCAACGAGTGGAGCGCAGCTATCCAGCCAAACGCCCTTTACCTGGGGATGTGTCACGTAGGTTCTCCTCGCACACGTCCAGCCTTCACGCCGTGTCCACTTACGTACCATATGGCTACACCGAATATATATATATATAATATCTGTGTGTGCGTGTGTTGTATCGACGAATTGGCATGCAGAGAGACCCTCTTTGACGGGGAAAGGGAGACAATCAGCATAGCAAATGCATACTAATATCACCACATGGTCAGGTTTATATCTGACTGTACCACTGAGCCATGGTCGGCTGGTACAACCATTGCTGTACTAGACGCCCTTGTGCCTTGTCCGAGGCGTAGGTGTGTGGGGTGTGGATGCATAGAGCAGAATGGCTATGGTGGCCCCACAAAAGTCGAATTCATTCATAATTGTGAGTACACTCATCACTCACTTTGAACGTACGGCCAATAGATACCGTTGTTTTGATTAATTGGCATAAGGTTGTATGCTGGGTAGGGTTTGGGTCGCAGGGGGACTCTGCACTACATCGCAGCCATGATCTGCCTTGATACAATACGTATTGGACTGGTGACTACTATGAAACGATGTTCTGCACGGCTCTACAACCCTTAACTCTTACCTGTTACGTGTCTTTGCCTTGGTTGTACTGGAGGGCGAGTGGAGGATGAGGTCAGCTCAGTTGCCATAGAAACTGACCGAGCGCACACAGATACACATACAACATGCACACATACTCACCTTCAAAAGCATCACCTAACACCATCTCAGCAACACGAGCATACGGTCATTCCATAGCCACATATACCAGTGACTGATACGTAAACACAGCGCAGTAGCACTAGTGCCCATGGAGCCTAGAGAAAACACACTAGTCCAATTGCGCCAGGTTGTGTGTTGGTGTGATGCTGGGCTTGTCCTATCCAACAGAGCGTGCCATGTGGCTGCGGGTGTGAGGTTAGGGGTGCACTGAGTGCATGTGTGGGGTGTTACTGTAGGGTCACTGGTGCGTATGGCGTACACCTGGCGACCCGATATGGCCAATTATTGATTGGAGTAGCTCAGGAATGTCACAAGACACACCCAACTGTATCACGCTAAGCTGTAGTCTGCATCAACCTATTGCATTTATGGACCGGGTGTGGTGCATCGTTGTATAGTTGTAGGACGAATGGTGTCGCATGACTCGAGAGCATCGTGTAGGAGTCTCCCTGGTGCGTTCAAACTACTGCTAGCAGCACCACGTGGACTCATGCGCACGCATTCCAACACCGTCTGTACTCGCCGAGCCGATTCTGAGCGCACACACACACACGGTTTGAAACCCCAATGCCAATTCCGTGGAACACAGCTACACTGGACCTGATAAAATTAGTCAGCGACCAACATCCAATCGCACGCGTCTGGTTCATTTGTGGTATGCTTACGGCTATGTCAACTTTAGCGTGCCGGGTGCATGTATTGCATCGGCTGAGACAAACATGCCGGTACCTGCCATATCCGCGCACAGGTTAAGCGCAAGTAGGAGCCACTGACGATGTGCCCCGGGCAAGTGCTTTTGAAACTGATGTCGGTGATCACCCATGGGTGCTTTCACAATAAACTATGGTTGTGTCGTCCTGCCGCGAAAAACCATTCAAGTTTGTGGTATCGAGTTCTGTGCGTATCATTTAGAAGTGACCAGGCATCACATGCAGTACGCAGGGGTGGCGGTGGCCGTGAATCCCACCTGAACTGTCGAGTTGTACTGATTGAGTACTTGCTAATAGTCCTCAAGTGATATAGGGTATACGACCTCGGAACAGCATAATGTGCTCAAATTAACCATATAGTGAATTTGAATCGGATTAAACGTTGTCGGGAATCAGCCCAGAAATGGAGTTGCAAAACTGTGGGAGTTTAATGTTCCCTCAAAGATATGTTGATAGTTGTTTTTCATGTTTTAAATATTATAGTTGTAAACAACTGAACATCCACTAAGGCCAGGGAAGGCCTTAGACGTCAGGCCCCCAGAGGGGAGGCTGGGAGGGTAGTATGTACTGATAAGAATGATCAAAGCGAGAAAATTTTAATATATAATACTACACTGCACAAATCAGAATCGCCAAACTGGCATGCGACTACGACTGTTGTGACATGTGAGTCTTCTTGAATCTAAAATCTCGAGACTCGTAGGTGTGTCAGAGTGTCAGACTGTGAGGATTGAGGAGTGTACTACTGAAAACAAATGTACTACACAGTTTTTTTTGTTTTTTTTTAAAACAGAATGCTCATGAGATTTGGGAGTCATGGGACTCTTGTTGTATTGTTATGTTAAAAGTATGTGCTCTGGTTGGCAGTGGTTCTCCTACAAATAGGACAAGTTTTATTTATCGCTATTTATTATTATCTTTTTTTAAAAGGGAGTCCTTGAATAATGAATATAGTATATACTCCTCTTTTCGGAGAATAGATAAAAAAACAATGGATGACTGATGAGTGATGAGTTTCGACTTTCGACTTTCGACTCTCGAGTCTCGAGCGAGTTAGAATTACTAGTCATAACTTAAATTTGTATGTACTTGGAACAGAACTTGGACTGTTTTCTTTTACAGATTCACAGATCAAACAGTCTGAGTCTCTCAGATACTGAGATAGTCTCAGTCAGACTCTTCAGTCTTCACTCTCCTGAGTTTCCTCAATCCTCTCTCATCAGTCGTTTACAGCGTCCTCTCTGAGTCTCCAACTCTATCTCTCTGTTTCTCTCTCTCTCTCTCTCTCTCGCTCGCTCGCTCTTTCTTCGTATATATGTGCGTAGTGGATTAAGACTATAGAGTGTGTGTGGACTATTGTGGAGTTGTGTGATGTGTCTGTGTCAGAGTGTCTGCGTGTCTCACACTGTGTGACTGTGTGTATGTCTGCACTTATTTATGTCGTGAGTGTATGACTGCATGTACATATGAGGTGGACTCCTGGTGTTTGGCTGGGGTGCTGGTTTAAAAAATACTAATAAATAGTTTCATATATATTATATTTGTCTTCTTCTTCTGTTTGCTGATGTGTTTATTCATGTGCATACATCATGATTCATAATCATATCATGAGACATATTGTATACAACAATACATAGTTGCATACATCATGATTCATAAGCATATCATGAGACATGATGTATACAACTATACATAGTTGCATACGGACTTAAAAAAATGCTTCACCGCAGGGCGCAGGCGCATCTCAACTTTCAAGTCATGGCACTGTAAAGTATTGTTTCAAAACAGGTTTATGTATGTACAGTTCGCATATATTTATTCTTTACAAAAAGACAGTGTTTAGGCGTCATAAAATACATTTCTTTCTGTTATATTTTTATTAAAAAAAACAAAATGTGATCATTGGAATCCTGGGGTTATTTTTATTTTTATTTAATTTTCTTTTGGGCTGCTATTTTATATCACTTTTGTCCAAATTATTTACAATGTTCGCAATATGTGATGAGACTCAGTGATCATTAACCAAAAAGCCCGTTATGTTTCTATGTAGCGAAGTGGCACCTCCGTTATAATCGTCCACTATATAATCTAAAATGGTTGTCAATATTGTATGCATTCTAATAAATCAATAGCAAACGCCTTTTAATAGTCTTCAAAAAAAAATACAAGATGCCATCTAGCTCTTCCGATGAGTATAATATGCGCTCGCTCTACGGGGCCAAGTTTCAGCTAGCAGACACCTTTCATCCCAAACAGTATCTGGGATATCGCAATTACAAAGCGTACATTGCCGAAGCCTTCGCGACCTTCTGGTTTCTGTTGATCACCATAGGCACAGTATGCAGTTTCTACGATGCTACGGCCCAGGCATACTTGATCACCAATCCCGCTGCCAGTGATTTCAAGCCTGACTCAGGTATGGTGCTTGCCGTAGCCTTGGCCTTCGGTCTCAGCATTGCTGTGCTAGTGAGCTCAATCAGTCACATCAGTGGTGGTCATATAAACCCTGCTGTAACATTTGCGCTCATGGTAACCGGCCGTATCAATTTAGTGAAAGGAGCCATTTACATTGCTTGTCAGTTGGCTGGTGCAGTCATTGGCGTGTACATGGTTGATGCCCTTTGGCCGGATAACATCACCGATGCTATGGTATTCGGCACCAACGGTCTTTCCGGCAACCTCACAAAAAAGCAGGGCGTTTTCCTGGAGTTCTTTGGCACGGCAATTCTCACTTTCACAGTGTTTGGTACTGTTGTAGATCCTAAGGGTTCCTATTTCATTCACCATAACGCGCCATTGACTATTGGGTTCTCTGTATTCCTTGCCCACGTGATGCTCATTCCTATGACTGGCTGTGGTATCAATCCAGCACGTAGCTTTGCACCTGCAGTAGTTAGCGGAAACTGGGATGACCAGTGGGTCTATTGGGTTGGGCCCATGCTGGGCGGTCCCTTCGGAGCGTTTATGAACTATCTACCGTTCAATTTGTTCGATGAAACTAATAATAAAGAGAACGCCAAGGCTCAGGACGAGGATGCCCCCGATGGAACACAAGGTACTCAGGTAAACCCAAAGACACAGCTCCCTGTGAACGTTGATGATAGAGCCAAGGTTAAAAACAACCACGCGGTCGATATGTCGAATCAGGCTGTGAAGACGCACTCAGAGGATAGTGTTGATCGCCGAGGACCGGGAAGACCCCCTGTTCCCACTTGTTAACTTGGGTGGCTGTACACCTTGTATTGGATTATATGGTTGTTTTTTTCGACACTACATGTTATATTGACACATCTGTTCTACTGAGCTTTGATAAAATATTAGTAACACAAAATATTATAAAAAGGAAAATAAATATTATAAAATTGCTGTGGCGAGCGCTACCAGATAATTAATGTACGAAGTTCTACTTTTAAATATATCTGTAAGCTCAACATGCACAAAACGAATTTGTGTTAGGATTAAACTTGGCCCTCGAAAGAATCAGAAAACGGCACACCAGCAATCTCGGCGTTCTAATATATCGCTTTGATGACATATTTGGGCGTAGGAGGTAAACGGTAGGTGCCAATTGTCTACTATGCACTGCAACGATACGGACGGCAAAGGTCTATACTAAAAATAAAACCCCTACATATGTTTCCTCAAGTTTATAGAGAGCTCGTTGATACATTTCACTCGCGGTGATATCTCTACACTCTGAAACTATTTATTATATTTACCATCAAGAAATAAGTCATTGCAGACTACTTCTGCCACTATACATCAGTAACCGCTAGTCCGTCTCTTAAACCATCCTGGTGCAGTCCCACTACTCTTGGCCATTTTACTTCTTGTTAAACACAGCCTGGATTCCGGCCCACACCGCGCTGGGGGGCTTAGAGGCATCCATTGTACTGAGGATACCCTTCTTCTCGTAGTAGCTCACCAACGGAGCGGTCTGCTCATGATACGTCGCCAGACGGCTCTTCAGGGTGTTCTCGTTATCATCTGAGCGCTGCACGAGCGGTTCGCCCGTGATATCGTCGGTCATGGGCTGCTTGGGGGGGTTGAACTCCACGTGGTATGACCGGCCACTGGCGGGGTGCACCAGACGTCCGGTGATACGACGCACCAGCAGTGAGTCGTCGATGCGCAGCTCAATCACAGCGTTAAGCGGAGTCTTGCGCTCATCCAGCATGGAGTCCAGCTGTGTTGTGTGGGAGTGGTGGTGTTTGTAGGGGGCCAAGCAGAGATATACAGATGCTGTACAAAGAACCGGACTCTGAAGAAAATAGCAAGCGTAATAACTGACACTTTGGACAAGGTACAAGATTGTGTTTAGAAAACTCTAAAAGCAATTGGTCATGCATCCCGAACAGAAGTACAACAAACGAGGCTGCGGTATCATATGTTAACATATTATGTACAAGTGTGCAAGCAGTAGCACAAATGCACCTCGCCTAGAGACGCCTCGCCTTTGCAATATGAAGGAACCATGCATTGCATCTTTAAGACACATAAGCACGACGCGTGAGGAGCACAGTGGTTGATCTATGGGCTCAAGGCGTGACAGTTTTGCTTCCATAGGACAAGACTACTGTGCACTGACATAAAAATATATACATAGATAGATATGGATATACACATACACACATTTAGTCTATGCCCTCAGTGGTTTAATATAACTCACAAAATTTCAGAATTGGATGCGAAGGGTGTTGAAGCGCACCAGCAGTATAGTACAAAAGTACGCGTGTAATTCTACGCCCGTGCATTTATTCTACCAGAGCCAGGGAGAAACAGCCAGACAAAACTTGCTCGATTAAATGTCTTCCCATCGTAGAATCATAAATAAGTGGACATACCTGTTCTAGACCATCACCCACTAACAGGAATGCCTTGGTATGATCTTATACAACTCTAAGCTGATTCTATGCTAATCACTTCAGATACGAAGTACATACACTGTCCCCGTTTTGTAAACTAGTAGTATAGCAGAATATCTAATAAACACGGTACAATGAGAGTCCATGCAACATACATTTATGGGTATTATGTGCGTCGGGTTCATGCGCCAGTATCACTACAAAATAAGTACACTTTACTACTTATTGGTATGAATATAGGTGCAACACACGTAGATATGTAGACTTCCTGGGTACACAACTTAAGAAACGCGTATGTATGAAACAGTCGTGAAGTCTCACTGTACAGCTACTCGAGTATGAAGGTACTACTACAATCTCACAACCGCACCACGCAAGATCCGTGTTCGTTTATATATATATACGCACTTAAATATATATGTATATACATATATATATATTAATATACATTTTAAATATATATACACATATACATATACATATATACACATATACATATACATATATACATATACATATACATATGCATATACATATATACATATATATATATATATATATATATATATATATATATGTTACTACTGCCTCACAACCTTTAAATATATATATATATATATGTGTGTGTGTGTGTGTGTGTGTGTATATATATGTTTATATATATATACTACAAACTCACAACCATACCACGTAAGATCCGTGTACGTTTATATATATATATATATATATATATCGATGTATCTATAACTATCGATATATCTATATCTATCGATATATCTATATCTATAACTATAGATATATCTATAGATATAACTATATATCTATAGATATAACTATATATCTATAGATATAACTATATATCTATAGATATAGATATAAAATTCATATATATATATATATATTGAGACGGCTCATGTCGTTAATAAACCCATGTCGGTACACATCGACTTGTAATTCAACACCTACATTATTCCCCAAAACAACTCTATCCCCAATACACACCTTTGCAGCCTGTGTGAGCGAACGAGGGAAACCGTCCAGAATGAAACCCTTCGCGCAATCGGGGCGTTTGAGAGCCTCATCGATCAAACCCACAATGATTTCGTCACTGACCAGCTTGCCTGCGTCCATAACCTTCTTAGCCTCCTGTCCCATGGGCGAACCGGTCTTTACAGCAGCGCGAAGCATATCACCTGCGGATGGCAAGGGTGTTAATAGCTATACATGTGTTAAATGCACTAGATCCAAACTCTTGAGATAGATGCACGTTGTAGTTGCCGTTCACACGAGGATTATGTTACTCATAAAGACCTTCTGAAAGGATACCTATCGTGCTATGTCTAGTGTTTGTGACCTCAATTATACTGGGACGTACGCCTCAATTATACTGAGACATACGGTAGCGAGAAGCTCAGAGGCTGTGTGTTCCACACATACGTTCTTATTCTGGTGTACAATTTCGAATTGAATCACATTCAGATCCGAGTGACATCAGATATGTACGATTATGGTGTGGTTGGCACCCTTCAATATGGGTGTGCGTGAACATAGGTGTACATACTCCTACCATATTATCGCACGTATATGAAGCTGCATATAAGCCCATAGGGTTATATATGCATTTTCAGCATGGAAGGAGCTGTTGATGATCAGGTAGTAGGAAGATTTGATCCCACAGATGCGGTATACAAGTACAACACATGAAAAAATAAAAACGAAAAAAAGGACGCAAATGAATTTACTACAGTAGAACCGGAATAGAGCCAAGTACACGAGTCAAGATGATGTTATATATAATATACTGGTTCATTGTGTAGTCGTATTCTTCGCGATTGAGATCTAAATAAAAACAGTCGCCGTACAGTACTATACGGTGGTACGCCGACAGTAGACAGTGAGCACTTCCAAACGACAGATATTATCGAGATGCGATAAGATACGATACTAAATTATTTATTTGTCGCACGCATGTCTAATACGACAGTATCCGCATCTCAGCACTTCGAGATCGGTAACAATTTTAGAAACAACGCTCGCACCTTATAACTCAAGAGCTCAAAAACTAAACCCTGTTTCATAACTTAACTTCACCTACAACTTGGACATCTACAACCCAATCACCTCGTAACTTCGTCACATACAACTTTATAATTTGAAAACTTAATTATTTTACAACTAGATGATTTACACGTTAAATAAATATAAATCAATCACTCCACAACTCAGATCACTTATAACTTCAAACTAAGCATACTCATGCTCGCTCATGAGATAAGAAAATACCTGTGGCCAGATGACAGATGTTGTATGCCTTTTGCAAGTTAGGGGCTTGGGTACCCTTACCACTGCCGGGAGCACCCAGGAGAACAACGCGAACACCATCAGCTGACATGATTGAATGTGTATATATGAAGTAAGAAAACTAAGCATGCATACTATGCTTGTGGTTCGTTTATATCCATATTCTCAGGCCGTCCATGCTACCGCCATAGTGATGTCGTCAGAAAGTAAATAAACAGAACAACAGCTGCAGCCTGCAGCGTGATCGACACCGGAATGACGGAGACTTGGACACATTCGGGCCGGCGGAAATGCCTTTTTTGAGTATTCTTTTATTTAGAGCATAAACGTATTCTACGTAAAATAACCCTACAAACCTGATCATAGGATTAGGGTAAAACCTTGCCGTACGTTTTGTATTTTGACTGAAAACGTACAGAGGCCTTAGTTGGCTCTAAATTTGGCTATAGGTATATTCAAAAAAAATATTAAATTGCCGTTTTATTGGTTGATGCAACTACTTAAAACTTGAATATGTCGGCAGAAAAGCTCTGGTAAAACCTGGGTTTTATTTACTCTTCCTAAACTGTTTTACCAGTATTCTTGATTTTTACAAGCTCTGGCTTCTGAGGCATAGTTTCCGTATACTCCACTACTATTGGTGTGTGTATGCATGACACATAAGATAATTAAAATATATGGTTGTTGGGAACATTTGTTTGTTCTATAATATTTATATGCCGATCGACGGAAATCAAAAGACTTATTTATATTGATTGTACAATTTTTATGTATGTAGTATTAGTTTATGCCGATGTGCCGAAAGGGAGTGTATATCAGGACCGGTAAAAGATCAGTTTCACACACTAAAGCAAAGAAATATCTCTCAAAACACTCAAAAGGTCATCAGAGCTGCAGCAGCAGACAAGATGGCTGGAACCCCGAATGAATTCAGTATGTGCTGACACTCGTTCTCCAAGTCGAATCGATTGTACATCTTTTTTGTCCCCCCGCAGATACTCTAAGTATATTTATAGATGTATATCGCCATATTTCGATATATTGTCATCCATCAATTGTTATAAAGCCATACATATGGCAGAGGTTGAATAATCAACTCTTGCTACGCAAACAAGCTAGTTCTGGCCTGTTCTTGCCTTTTGTGCTGTATAGTCTGAAACAACAGATAGGTAAAATGTACATAAATTTCGAGTGCTGCGACTGTGTAAGATATAATATTTGAAATATATATATATATATAATTACTATATCATTTTTGTCTATGTATGTATGTATATTTATATATGTGTCTATATGTATGTATATATATATATATATATATATATATATATATATATATATATATATATATATATATATATATATATATATATATATATATATATATACATACATATATATATATATATGTATATATATATATTTATACATATATATATATAATTATATATATATATATATATATATAATTACTATATCATTGTAGACACGTACGCCATAGCTAACATATGTTGTATGCGCGCTTACAGCATGCGTACACTGCAGGAAGCAAGTACCTGTCTCAGAGGAACAGTACAAGGAGTGGCACGGCAAGACTCAGATCATGGGCACTCGCAAGGGAGAGGTCAAGTGTCCCCACTGCGACCGATACTTCTATCCCGTATGTGACTAGTTTGTCATATGTCCGTATGTGACTAATTTGTCATATATTTGCATGTGTGAGCTGTTGATGTTTCTTTATATTATGCACATACATGTATACTTTGTGGGGGTAGCATCTCTGACGGAAATTTACGATATCGAGTGTTTACAAACTGTAACTATCTCAGTCTGACTGAGTGGTGTACATTATATGCTGTATATCATTAGAATGACGTTTTAGCTGCCTTCTAAGAGCTGATGCATGCACGTGCCATGGGATATTTGACTTGCTTGTATGCGACATGTCCTTATCTATGCTCTGATCTCTCCAACGACCACAAAGCACTCGGAACAAATATCTCAAACGTCAATTCGTAATGCAGGGCAATCAACTATGCGTCGTCATGTGAGTACACCCATGCCGTTTAAAGTTCTTGCGATGCTAATAACCTATGAATACATCGACTCATTAATATAATCGACGGAAGTATCAAGAACAACCTACGGGTGCTGTGCCTGAAGGCTCGACTATTCAAGCCCTGTATCGCATCCTCACATGCTTGAGGACAAGACTATCCGGTACATAGAGCAGGATTGAATTTTATTTTGTATATCTGCATATCAAACGCCAGTCCCATGGACATACACTGCCGCCCCAACACAGTGCATATGTGTATGCCGAGGTCGTTTGTTAGTTGGTTGTGGTTGCTATAGCAACCATCTCAGTGGGGATAAGATGGGACTAGCGCATGCGAACGAGGCATGCACATGTGCTTGCTACGCTTACTACGACTCAGTATGGATACGATATTGAACATATACTACGAGTACAATAAATATAATATATATATATATATATATATATACTTGAACGAGATTGAATTCCCTTTGGTATATCTGCATATCACAAGTCAGTCTCGTCGACATGCAATGCCGCCCAACACAGTGCGCATGTATATACAGGGGTCGTTTGTTAGTTAGTTGTGGTTGCCATAGCAATCATCTCAATGTGGGCAAAATGGGACTAGCGCGTGCGAACGAGGCAGGCGCATTTGCTTGTTACGCATACTACGACTCAGTATGGATATAATATTGAATATATGCTGCGAATGCAATATATATGTATCTATATATATATATGTGTGTGTGTGTGTGTGTGTGTGTGTGTGTGTGTGTGTATGTATATGTGTATTTATATATATATATATATGTATATATATATATGATGTGTGTGTGTGCGCATATTATATATATATGTATATGTATATATATATATATATATATATATGTGTGTGTGCATATATTTATATATATATATATATATATATATATATATATATATGCGTGTGTGTGTGTGTGTGTGTGTGTATTGTGTGTGTACATATATATATATATATGTGTGTCCGTCTGTGTCCGTGTGTCTGTGTGTGTCTGTGTGTGTTGATAGAATGAGATTGAATTCGCCTTGGTATCTTTTCATGTTAGAAATCAGTCTCGTCGATATGCAATGCCGCCCAACACAGTGCAGGTGTGTATGCCAAGGTCGTTTGTTGCTTGGTTGTGCCATACGAACGAGGCATGCACATGCGCCTACTACAACTCAGTATATCGAATATGCGCTATGAATACAATGATATATACATATCACGCTAAGCCTAGACACTCTTTGAATGTGTTGCTTATCTTGCAATTTGGTATATGCTCGTGGGCACATTAAAACGATACTATTGGTCTAAATTAGAGCGCATTTTTGCGATGGGTATCCACCAGATATATTCTTAGCATTAAACCTCTTTAAAAGCTATGCACGCCATAGAAAACGCCTCTGTACAAGCATAAGCATCACATTATGTCCTCGTACCCCGGTCAAACAAAACACGTGGATGACGTTATCTAGAACACGTTAATAGCTCCAAATACGATCCCGCTTTCTTGACGTCACCGCGTTCTCTCACATCTAGCACCACCGCATGATCCGTGAATACAGAGAGGTTGTTGGGTTTTGATGTGAGCTATGCGCATAATCCTTGATGGTGTTGATTGCATAGAACCCAGCCAGATTAGCTGCTGGGCCTTTAGTAGCCCCATACTGTGGACTGTAGCAGAGCTCACTCTCTGCTGAGTCGTACCCTGTGGCTCCCTTCTGTAGCATCATGCTCAGCGCGTCAATTCTTCTCTCGGCGCTTTGCGTACCTATTTCTTGCCGCTTAACAACATACCCTCAGACATAGAGAAAACACCTTTATGCGTATATGATATGAGTATGGGTAGTACTCGAATTGGTCTAAGGGGGAGGGGGGGTGTAAGTACACAGCGTCAAAGTCTTTGGTCTTGATCTTTCCTGAGGATACCGTTGCCTTCTCTGCTAGCTCTGACATGGCCGCATGTGGGTCCATAATCTCACACACTCCAGCACCTTGGATTCCTCTGAAGTTGCTTTTGCGTCCACAGACCACGTCAGCGGCCACTCGCTGTTATTAGCGGGCGCAGCCATCTAGAACGGCATTTTTACTTCGTGATAACATCATATTTCTCACATACATCTCCTACAGCATGCACACTCGTATTTGGTGTAGTCTAATGGTCATCTACCGCAACGCTTCCCAATTTTATCCCTGCAAGCTCGGCATCCACGGACAGTTTGTTGTCCGGTTTCACACCAATAGCCAAGATTACTCAACTTCATGCTCGATAGCCGTTCGTACAAGTAGAGCACTGCCATCAGCCTGCTCAACGCCTGCAACATTATCCCCATGAATCAGGTCAATGCTAGCCTTCTCCACTACCTGCGCAGCGTTTATTGCCATTTCGTTGTGCATCGTTGGCCTCACTTAATCTGCCATGTTAAGTATGATCTCTATGAGTCCAAGGATATGCAGATTTTGGCCATCTCAACCCCTATTAATCCGCCGCCGACAATCGTCACAGTTTTTACTTCGTGTGTTTTTTTAAGCCACGAACCGACTACCTCAGTATCGGGCACAGCTCTGATGGTGAAGATATCGGGTAGATTTTACACAGGAAAATGTTGAAATCTTGGAGGAGCGTTTGTTTGCAATACGAGTGTATCGTATGTATTCTCTCACTCACCATCAGGGTGAACGACACGTAGGGTCTTCTTGTTTTTATCGAAGTGCAATACCTTCGTGTTGATGAATAAGTTTCTATTGTAATTGCGCTTCAAATTCTTCCGAATTTGTAAGAAATAGTTCTGATTGATCATTGACAATGCCTCCGATATAATAGGGTAGTCTACAATTGACGAAAGAACTGTCCTTGCTCATGCACGTTACTAGTTACGTTCTCGTCGTTTTTACTCAGTCTCGCAGATACTCTCGCGCCCCCAGCTACGCTACCAATGATAGCGACTGTTTTGCTAGTTATATCTGTGGTGGAGGGCACAATGAGCGGGTTTTGATCCCCTTCTGTCAATGATGAACTTGTGTGTATTTGCAGTGTACGAATAGTATAGTTCGTTTCTATTTGCATATATTGTGTCGAGGAGGATTAGCTCTCGATGATTTTGTACCAAATGATCGCCTATACTTCTATCACAGCTACCGGTACAATAGAGCTATATACTTTTTAGTTGCCTTCGACAGATGCAAAGTATAGATTTGCCAATTACCACTCTAATTAATTATACAATCAATTTAAAATCTAAGCCATCATGCAATTGCACTAGATGGCAAGGGGCTTGAGATATGGCTCAAATCACAAATGGGATTGTGTATAGAAGATACGAATCAATCAAAGAAAGTCCTGAAGTTCAAGAGTCTATAAAAACAATAAATACATGGCTGAAATAGTTTAAGCAGTACTAAATATTTAAGTTTTCGTGATATTTGGATAACATAAGACAGTTGGCGGTGCCAATACGTATGACCATCGATTGTCGAGTTTACACCGGTCACCGAATACAGACTCTTTAGTTCTTCCAACTTCGCCCATCTAGGGGAAATGTGGTATTCCTGCATAAATTATATATGGAGTGTTGTGTATTTTGTATGAGTAATGAGAGATCAGCTTATATCAGCTAAGCCGTGTTGTCTGATTGATCGCAGAATGGCTTATATCGCATCCAGTGTAGAGGTCAACACACTTGGAATTGAAAAGATTGTTAGCTTCAATTTATAAGTTTTCGCCTCCGAGTTCACTATTTGAATGCTCGGAGACACCTTGTGTGTTCCCTCGATATCCCACTCCTCTGTTTATGGACAGCCCGTTCGATCCTACAAGACCTTCCCTTCCGCGATGACCATCACTTCTTTAAGCAATCCTCCCATGCGTCGTGGTGAAGCAGGTACAACTAACCGAAACTACAGTGGACCACACAAGATTCATCCCTCAGCCCTTGACGGTCACTACATCCAATAAGCTGCTTTTTCTTTTATTTCTATGGCCTCTACCTCCTGGTTACTCGCCATGTGTCATTCCTTGGTAACTCGGTACCAACAGATACCGAGCTCTTATCGTATCGGACGCTACATCCCCACAGGCACGCAAACTCTCAGCTTCGGAGTGTCTATTAAAGGACAAGATATAGTACAATAAGTATATATATATATATATAGTACTTATTGTACTATATATATATACATATATATATATATATTGATACAGCTGCGTAGTTGTTGTGTCTGTTCTGGGTATAAAAATGACTATGTGTACTATCCACACTAGTATATCTACTGAAACAATTGTAATGGTAACATGGACATGTTGGGATGCTACCTCCACGGTCGTCATCCTCTACCTTCTGACTTCTTCCCATAGTCGCTGCTCTCGCTGACGCGCCTGACATGCACGCAACATTTTGAGCTTGGACTCTCTGTGAAGCGCGAAATGGTATCCCTTGTTTTCTTGCGTTCCGCCAGTTGGACACATGTCTTGGCCATATGTGCCATTGTCGAATAAGTTCGCATCTTTACCTTCAAACCCATCCGTATGGCGATGCTTCTCGGCATAAGTAAGTGCTATCCACTGTGACCAATAGATATCGATGGCAACCTACCACAGCGCCGCATCCGAGCACGTCGTAAGAACGTCTGCCATATCATCTCTCTCTTCTATCGGCGCGTCCTTAAGAGGATGTTTGTACAACAGCCAGCTGGTATACACTGACCCATTCAAACAGCTCTTTGCTCGCCTACTCTCTGGCGGTACGCGATACGCTCTCATATCTGCACTCGATATAGCTTTCAGGTCGCTCTCATCCTCACGACATGGTATACAGTTGGTTCAAACCCACGACATCCTCTGGTCCTACGTATTCCGCATTGTATAACTTCTGTGAACTGCTCACTGGCTGAAACATGGCCACTCGTCATACATTAAGTATTGACATGTTCATTAGCCATCTATTGATATCCCTTGCTTATGCTAGCCGGGCCCTATCGTCCATAGCACACGCCCTGACGTCAAGGTCTGCCGGTTCTGGCTCCAACATGTCGGGGTTGCAAGGTCTACCTGTAGAAATACGGCCTCCGGTCAGTCTAAAATATCAAGATCAATTGAGATAATATATTGGTTTTTATTTGTATTTTAAATAATTTAGTACAAGCTCTTTTTCCAATATTTCCAAAGTGTTCTAAATTCACTTTGATGGCTCCAATAGCCTGAGTATTTGGTATGACTCATCTACTTGGACCTATTTGAGACATTAGTAGATGTAGGATATTATAAACTAAATTTTATAATCTCCGAACTACTACTTATAGATTTTGGTCCTCCCGCCAATCTCCAAAATCCAATAAGTCTTTTTTTTTTTTTTAACTTTTCTTCAGATGGAACTTTATTTATATCAGCTAATGTATTAACGCGGCTTACGTTATTATGTCTATTTACAAATTAGGCAAGTGGTCATGAACACTTAGTACTTCTAGTGAAAATTATTCAATAAAGAACAGCTAGAGGTACGCCCTGTGTGATCGAGGATATTTAGGCTCTTAACAAGAGGCAGTCCCGATCATTCTTACACAAGCTACCACTGCTAAATCCTAACTGACTAAATTGTATTTTAGTTTAATATAGTTTGAAACCTAGTAATTTCCATCGAAGTTTACATATTTTTCAGTTAAATAGTAGTTACAGTAGTGTACTGCTTCTAGACTGTCTGACATCGATTTACTATCCAGCAAATACTATGGCTAAGGGTACTTCTAAAGGCAAGGGAGCCGCTAGCTCTAAGCCTGCTAAGCCTGCCGAGGTTCCTGAGATCCCTGTGGAAACACCTAGCCTGTCTGGAGTTGAGCCTGCCGAGGATACTGTTGGGGAAGCAAATTCTGAGGTTGGTACAGAGGATTATTCTGAGGATGACTCGTCGGATCCTAAAGCCTTGGAAGAAGAGGTATCTACTACCGCGGAAAGGCTCGCCAGCGTCCGTGTATCACCTAGGAGTGAAGCTCAGGACCCCAGCTTGCCCCCCCCTGACCACGTGCCGTCAAATATTGGGGATAAACGTCGAAAGGCTGGAAAATTCGTGGATACGAATGTCGGGGGGCATTATAACTCCACATCTAAAGGACACTCCAGCACAAATCCGGCGTGAAAAGGAAGTATTGGACCTGTCCGAAAATTTCGGTTTCGCCATCGATGGAGAAGCCATTCCATTCAGCTCAAATCTTGGGGCCGAAGCTGAGGACGCCATAACTCGACAACGAGTGGTTGGATCCTCTCAATCTCGACGCCAATTGAACCGCACTGAAGCGCTCTTAAAGGAGCTAGCGGCAGCAGCAGTTGTGGACCCCTCTATCGTGTCCCACTTGGCTGATATTCTTCCTATACCGAAGAAAAAAAAAAAATTCGGGCCGGGTTTCGAACCCGAGACCTACTGGTTTACCAGCCAGTATGTTTACCATTAAGCCAATTACCACTGGCGAGAGAGATAATATTTCAAAATTTAATCTCTATAGCTCTGATGCTACCATCGACCATCCTCTTGACAAACCTAACCCTGTCAGAGGATATGATCGTATGGAACTCGATGAGGCTTACCATCCTCGTAATATCGACCCTCATTTGCCAACTAACCCTGGTAATCACGATTTTGGCAATCGCTACACCAGTACCTCGTTAGAGAGTTCCCGCTCTAATCCTGAGGATGAGGAAGTGAGAACCAGACATACTCGTCTCAGGCTATTACGCTCTGGTATGCAAGTCCTTGAGGACCGTCTATTGAATGACTCTGACCTTGACGATAGGAAAGCGGATAACATTCGCTATCTAATCGATAACAAGAGAAAGGAAATAGACATCATCTTGGCACTAGCAGCCCGTAGCACTGAGCATGAGCCTCGTGAACACTTAGAACCAAGCTTTATAAAGCAGCTAGGTAACGCGCAGGCTGAGGTCGATTTCTCTACTAATGAGAGTACAGTGGAGACACTGAAGGCCTTCGACCAATTTAAGGAGTCTGCCAGCCTTAGGGATAAGCAGATGATGAATGCCTTTATTCATTTCTGTGAGCCAGGTGAATGGCGAACTATCTTGAAGGCTCATGAGCCCAACTGGAAAGCCCTACCCTGGCACCAGTTGCGTGATAATATACTTAACACCTTTTTTTGAAGATGCACGTGACCGTGAACTTCTAGAGTCTCGCAAGTTCTTTGCGAACGATACCACTATTCGAGGTGCTCTAGCTCATATGACACATATGAATACTCGGATGGGTGGTCGTACATATACTGGCGAATATTTATTAATTTGTCAGATGATGGAGACTCTGGGAGCTAACCTCTTTAAGAAAGTCAATGATGACATCATCGCCTATGGTGATTTGCGATCTATGCCTTGGTCTGTCTTTGAGAAGATAGTACACAAGCATACCAATTCCTCTACTAGAGTACTTAGTACCACGAGCTACACCCAGCCCACTAAGCGAAACGCAGTAGAGACTAATACTGCGCGTAGTACTAAGAAACCTCGCACTACTACTGGAGGGGGGGTACTGGCTCTACTTCTACCGAACCGAAAGGTGATAAGAAGGTGAGAGCGCCTTGCAAGAAGTGTGGTTACAACCTCACAAAACGTAATGGCAAGTGGAATGGTAGACACGACCCTGTTAAGTGTGCACCAGGCAAGCCAGATTTTGGACACTATATGAAAGAGTGTGCTACTTGCAAGGGTACTAACGGTTGGCACAAAGAGGATTGCAAGGACTTACCAGACGTCCAGTTAAGCACCGACAGTACCATATGTGCGCACTAGAGCAAGATTATGAGAAAATGTTCAATAAAATCTATACCAAAGGAGATGAACGTATCTTTCAAACAGTTTTCGTAAATGGAGAAAAAGTTATGGCACTATTTGATCCAGGGCTGAAGTCTCTGCTATCTCATGCCGAGTAGCCTACGCTACAGATATGGCTGTCCATAACGAAACAACTGATTTAATCTTGGGAAATGGCAAAGTTACTACTTGCGAACAAGCCATTGACTATGCACACATAATGCTGTCAGATAGAAGAGAAGTGAAGACTCACCTAATCGTTACTGACATGTCTCAGAAATACGATTTAATTATAGGTATGACTGATCTTCTCAGTTTAGGTATAACACTCACTGGTCTGCCTAATGGGCTAGACCCGAATAAAGATCAGTCAGATGATAATATGTTAAAGATACCTAAACCTCCGGAAGGTGAAGCAAAGGATATGATTCCGCACTTCACCGATATAATTATGGACTTAATTATACAAAACAGGAAGATTGCAATAACTGACTGGTGTATGTTTAAGTTCTCTAATGGGTACGTTAGACTTGACTTAACAAACGTCGACTTCTCTAAGTTAAAGTGTCCTTCACATAACTACGTGAGTTGGAGACACAAAGACGTAGTCAAAACCCAAATCGAAGATTGGTTAAAACAGGGTCTAATTGAAATCAATTATGATGCAACCCCAGTTAACTTAGCTCTCTTAGCGGTCGATCAATATAAATCTGATGGAACGTTTAGTAAAACAAGAGTAGTACTAGACCTGTCGCCAATCAACAAACTAATTCCGCAACATAGTTTTCCCTTACCTAAGATAAGCGAGATACTACGCAAAATGGAGGGTGCGACTATCTTTCCAAGATAGACTTAAAAGCTGCATTCCATCAACTACAGATATATGAGCCTCATAGGAAATACTTTTCCTTTACTTGGCAAGGTAAGAAGTACCAGTTTAAAGGTGCACCTGAAGGCTTACACATGTTACCTTCTTTCTTCCAACAAGTTATGATGGAACTATTTGCGGACCTGTCGTATAACGTATCAGTCTATTTAGATGATATAGTTATCTTTACAAAGACAGCACATGAACATGCTAAACTCGTTAAAGAAGTCTTAAAGCGACTTAATCATGCTAAACTTAAGATTAACGAAGACAAGTGTTCTTTGCTAAAGATACTATACACTTACTTGGCTACAAAGTATCTGCAGCAGGGGTAGAAATTGATCCTGGCAAGAAACAGTTTCTGTTGGATTTATCAACACCAATTACTGGAAGAGATGTGAACTCTGTGTGTGGGTTTGTTAACTTCTTCTCGGATTCGGTACCGCATCTTTCTCATTACTTAAAGCCTTTCAGTCACCTACGGCTGCACAAAGGACCTTTAGGAAAGCTTTGACTAAAGAATGTGATGATGCATTTAAACTAGTCAAAAGTAAAGTAATGGACGCACCCATCATGCAGTACCCTGTGGATGGTGTTCCATTCCAAGTGGCAACCGACGCTTCAGATCGAGCGGTAGGTGGAGTGCTTTACCAAACGATAAATGGTAAACCGCGCTACATACAATTCTTTAGCAAGAGTTATAATAAGAGTCAACGGAATTACCCTACCGTTAAACAAGAGCTCCTTGCTATAGTTACTGCGCTAAGACAGTTTAAAGACTACCTTTATGGAAGTTACTTTACTGTCGCCTGTGATCAAAAGTCTTTAACATACTTAAAAGATATGAACCCTGATTCACAGTTGGTGAGCCGCTGGCATGACATTATTGCCAAGTTCGCTTTTAATATAACACACATTCCAGGAATACATAACCATCTTCCTGATATGCTCTCTCGACTTGTGCCCGACTACCAGAAAACAGTCAAAGAGTTATTAGCAACCGATTGGATGCTAAATAAGAAATGGTTTAACCTCGCTCAATCACGATGGGGTCCATTTACTGTTGATATGTTCGCCGCAGAACATAACAAACAGGTTTCTGAATATAGGTCGTTGACTCATCCTAAAGGTGATGCATTTCAGCTTGACTTATCAAAGCATAATGCGTGGGCTAACCCACCTTGTCAACTTATCGCACAGTTGTTAAATTATGTTAATATTACGAAATCTACCATTACGCTGTGTTGTCCCTTACGTAACTCCGACCCATGGATACGTGATTTAATTAATATGATTCAAGACGAACCTATTTATGTCGACCGTGAAACCGACACGTTCTTGTATCAGGATCCTATTCTATTAAGAAGACGCCTTGGAAACACACACCATTGTTTGTCGCATCGGTCCTGCAGGTACCACTAAGTGGAAACCCTCAACCGAATTCTTAGCTAAACTAGAGGAGTCTAAAGAGTTTGAACAAAAGCTCAAGACTCGTAAAACACATGCACCCAACAAGATTGTAAAGTCGAGGTAATGCCGATTGAAACGGCATTAGATCGTAAAAAACATGGAACTAGCTAAGGCCATGGATCAAAGACTCAAAACTCTAAGAGAACCTGAAGCTCGCACTCAACTACTTAAAGCGCTGCTTAAAGAACAGCCAGGAGTTGCGAAACAACTGAAGAAGATACTTCAACAATCCAATGTTGTCAATTATGTATCTCAGGACTCTACCCCTCCTGATACTGAGGTTGCCCTTTCCAACAGGACTATGGTTCATCCAGCCAGCGTTACGCAGAATCTGACTGACTTAGAGGAGCTCGAAAGTAGAGTTAAAATTATACATAATTTAACGCATCGAGCATATGAGCATACTTATAAAATGGCTATTCGTACAGGGCTTGATCACCCGGCGCTGAAAGAAACCATACGTGAAGTATACCGACGCTGTACTGATTGTGAAAAGAACCAGATCAAGCGATACGGTTGGGCACCCCTAAAAGTGTGACAGAAGACCAACCGATGCGCCGAGTCATAGTCGATTTGGTTAAACTCCCGCGATCCAAGCATACTGGCGATGTATATATCTGTCATTTCTTATGTGTGGCTTCGGGCTATAACTTGCTTTATGCAATACCGAACAAATGTCCACAAACAGTGGCAGAATTATGCTATCACGTCTTTAATGACTTCGGTTTCCCCGAGTACTATGTTCTGAAAACGGTAGTGAGTTTTGTACCGACGTAATGGAGGCACTTATACTCGTATCAGGCATGACCCATAGGCGTGGTGTTCCTTACAAACCCTCAAACGCAGGGTGCAAATGAGACACGTCATAGAGAACTTAAGAAACTCTTGCGTACCGCACTAGACGACGTTGAGAATATGTGGCCTTATCATTTGAAATGGGTTCAGACTCAAATGAATAACTGCATGAATCCTCAAACTGGAACACTCCGTTTCACTATTTCTTTGGCCGCTATAGTGAATTACAAGCAACGTTTGATAAAACTGCGCCCGAGAAACACGCTACCCCGTGGCTTCAAAAGATCGAGCATATGCAGAACGTTGTTTACCCCTGTTTACTGAGCACAAGAATCGCGTTCTACTTAAAGCGTATGACCGATGGAATAACACTAAGAACATTGTTCAGTTCAAAGTCGGCGATTACGTTAACATTATAAATCGAAACGCCAACGTTACCGAACTCTCTTCTAAGACGATAGGACCTTTTGTTATTTCCTACCATGATGAGAAGAGTGATACTTACGAAGTGAATAACATTGATGGTACTAGCGCAACCAATCTAGGCACTCACCGTATCCCTACCTCCGAACTCTCATTCGCTCGCTCATTTGATTCTGATATACCAGTTATGGAGTCACAAGTCAAAGATATAATTGATAAACATCCGAAGACGGTTACACTTACTACAAGACCCGTTTCATGGATGGGACAGTAGCTTGGCTAACCTCCGATGCATTTCGTGAATCTCGCGACTTTCTTCGTATCTTTAATAAGAAATGGAATAAGCGTTTACATAAGAACACACGAGATAAACGAAAAGGGTTTCCACAGGTGACTACAAACCCTGACGGATCTGAAATTCCCTATTTGCCACCTACTTCCTACGTGACTAAACTTTCTGATCTGCTTACCAACAGTGCAGAAAATTGTTCAAACTTACTTACTAATGAAGAACAGCCTTTGGCTATTACCTTACCAAATAATAAACGTAAGGCGCCTACATCGGAAATGGTTACTGGACCAAATACTAAACGACATAGAGTACAACATGAGTCTTGAACTCGTACATATAGGCACATACTTACTCGATAAGTCATGACCGAAACCGTTTTTTACTTTGGTTTTCGCTTTACCAACTAGATCGTATCTTAACGTACGTTCGTAGTTCTAAAAGCTACTGGGGCTATGTAGAAATACGGCCTCCGGTCAGTCTAAAATATCAAGATCAATTGAGATAATATATTGGTTTTATTTGTATTTTAAATAATTTAGTACAAGCTCTTTTTCCAATATTTCCAAAGTGTTCTAAATTCACTTTGATGGCTCCAATAGCCTGAGTATTTGGTATGACTCATCTACTTGGACCTATTTGAGACATTAGTAGATGTAGGATATTATAAACTAAGTTTTATAATCTCCGAACTACTACTTATAGATTTTGGTCCTCCCGCCAATCTCCAAAATCCAATAAGTCTTTTTTTTTTTTTTTTTTAACTTTTCTTCAGATGGAACTTTATTTATATCAGCTAATGTATTAACGCGGCTTACGTTATTATGTCTATTTACAAATTAGGCAAGTGGTCATGAACACTTAGTACTTCTAGTGAAAATTATTCAATAAAGAACAGCTAGAGGTACGCCCTGTGTGATCGAGGATATTTAGGCTCTTAACAAGAGGCAGTCCCGATCATTCTTACACAAGCTACCACTGCTAAATCCTAACTGACTAAATTGTATTTTAGTTTAATATAGTTTGAAACCTAGTAATTTCCATCGAAGTTTACATACCCAATCTTCCCGCAGAATCTCTACCAGTTCCGCGATATATGTAGTCCGCGCCCGCATGGTGAGAAAACACGGGACCATTAGTTACCAAGGTGTATTGCGTCATTCCTGCCACAAACGACCTTGTGAACTGTATGCCGAGATGATCTCAGCCGCATCCGGCCAAGTCGCCTCCTGGTCCTATGGCAGGTATTTGACCAACCACCATTGCACGTGCGGCACTAAACTTCCAGCAATACATTAGACTGATGAACCCTGATGATCTTCGAAGTGCACCAGTTTGTAAATTCTGCGCCATGAGAGGGATATCCGCATATACTATCAATTGTCTCAAAAGGCTGGGGTGGTTTATCATCTCGCGGATTTTCCCCAATGAATGGCTCCTAGACAATGACACGTAGTCAGAAGCTCCGCTATAATGGGTCCTCTGTGTTTCAACTGATCCGCTACATTTTTCTCCCAAGGCCACCATTGGCCTCTGTGAAAGAATTATAT
>LUCW03001362.1:17500-34474 GCA_001586965.3 Sphaeroforma sirkka | reverse complement strand
ACATGAGTGATGACACACATTTATCAATATTCAGTCCGCATCATCATTTTGGTATCGTGCCTTACGATACAGACAACAAACTACGGATTTAGATCAGTAGAACTATAAGATGACGTAGCTTTTTTTATTATTTACTCCGCACAAACAGCGATATCTCTGCTCACAAATATTGAGTATTTGCTCGAAGGAGACGAGAATGGGACAACAATCGCATCAACATCTCAGTTATGTAGGAAATCGTAAAATGATGTAGTTCTTTAAATATCTTACGCAACCGCACCGTACAAACGATTTTAAGTATCCTCATAAAAAAACATGTAGCCGGAATAGAACAATAATACAGCGTACAAAGATTTGGCGTGCATCAGCCACAAGTAACTAGGGAAACCCATACTTCGAAAGAAAGAATAGAAAATAGGTGGTGTTTGTAATATTCAACATGAACCCACTTCCGAAATAGCTCATTTTCTCAGATTTGGATTTGGAATCCTTAAAACCAATGTAGGGATTCAAGGATATGCAGTAGTGAAACGGGTAACTGCTATCGATATAGCTAGACGTAGAGCAGAGAGATAATGATTATGAAATGTTGAAATTCTCTCCAGGGCCTCTCCATTGTGATTCAACTAGGCCAGTGTCAAGGTTGAATGCTCTTCTCTCGGTTGTTTGCACACCGATCGGCGGTACAGTCTGCGAACTGTAATTTTTCTTCTTCTAAACTTGATTGTAGTCTAACTATCGAAGGAAAGAAGCAAGCACCATACAAAGTTCAACCATTTTAGTGCTTATGACATAAAAAATGTTCGAAATGAAGCTTTCTGTTTTACTCAGCAAATTGGCATAAAGAGGATTGCAAGGACTTACCGGACGTCCAAGTTAAGCACCGACAGTACCATAAGTGCACTAGAGCAAGATTATGAGAAAATGTTCAATAAAATCTATACCAAAGGAGATGAACGTATCTTTCAAACAGTTTTCGTAAATGGAGAAAAAAAAGTTATGGCACTATTTGATCCAGGGCTGAAGTCTCTGCTATCTCACGCCGAGTAGCCTACGCTACAGATATGGCTGTCCATAACGAAACAACTGATTTAATCTTGCTAAAATCAACTACAGATATATGAGCCTCATAGGAAATACTTTTCAAGTTTTTACTTGGCAAGGTAAAGAAGTACCAGTTTAAAGGTGCACCTGAAGGCTTACACATGTTACCTTCTTTTCTTCCAACAAGTTATGATGGAACTATTTGCGGACCTGTCGTATAACGTATCAGTCTATTTATATGATATAGTTATCTTTACAAAGACAGCACATGAACATGCTAAACTCGTTAAAGAAGTCTTAAAGCGACTTAATCATGCTAAGTAATGGACACACCCATCATGCAGTACCCTGTGGATGGTGTCCCATTCCAGTAGTAAACCGACGCTTCAGATCGAGCGGTGGGTGGAGTGCTTTACCAAACGATAAATGGTAAAACCGCGCTACATACAATTCTTTAGCAAGAGTTATAATAAGAATCAACGGAATTACCCTACCGTTAAACAAGAGCTCCTTGCTATAGTTACTGCGCTAAGACAGTTTAAAAACTACCTTTATGGAAGTTACTTTACTGTCGCCTGTGATCAAAAGTCTTTAACATACTTAAAAGATATGAACCCTGATTTACAGTTGGTGAGCCGCTGGCATGACATTAATGCCAAGTTCGCTTTTAATATAACACACATACCAGGAATACATAACCATCTTCCTGACATGCTCTCGACTTGTGCCCGACTACCAGAAAACAGTCAAAGAGTTATTAGCAACCGATTGGATGCTAAATAAGAAATGGTTTAACCTCGCTCAATCACGATGGGGTCCATTTACTGTTGATATGTTCGCCGCAGAACATAACAAACAGGTTTCTGAATATAGGTCGTTGACTCATCCTAAAGGTGATGCATTTCAGCTTGACTTATCAAAGCATGATTTGGTTAAACTCCCGCGATCCAAGCATACTGGCGATGTATATATCTGTCATTTCTTATGTGTGGCTTCGGGCTATAACTTGTTTTATGCAATACCGAACAAACGTCCACAAACAGTGGCAGAATTATGCTATCACGTCTTCAATGACTTCGGTTTCCCCGAGTACTATGTTCTGATAACGGTAGTGAGTTTTGTACCGACGTACTTATACTCGTATCAGGCATGACCCATAGGCGTGGTGTTCCTTTACAAACCTCAAACGCAGGGTGCAAATGAGACACGTCATAGAGAACTTAAGAAACTCTTGCGTACCGCACTAGACGACGTTGAGGATATGTGGCCTTATATCATTATGTAGAAATACGGCCTCCGGTCAGTCTAAAATATCAAGATCAATTGAGATAATACATTGGTTTTATATTTGTATTTTTAAATAATTAGTACAAGCTCTTTTTCCAATATTTCCAAAGTGTTCTAAATTCACTTTGATGGCTCCAATAGCCTGAGTATTTGGTATGACTCATCTACTTGGACCTTTTGAGACATTAGTAGATGTAGGATATTATAAACTAAATTTTATAATCTCCGAACTACTACTTATTGATTTTGGTCCTCCCGCCAATCTCCAAAATCCAATAAGTCTTTTTTTTTTTTTAACTTTTCTTCAGATGGAACTTTATTTATATCAGCTAATGTATTAACGTGACTTACGTTATTATGTCTATTTACAAATTAGGCAAGTGGTCATGAACATTTAGTACTTCTAGTGAAAATTATTCAATAAAGAACAGCTAGAGGTACGCCCTGTGTGTGATCGAGGATATTTAGGCTCTTAACAAGAGGCAGTCCCGATCATTCTTACACAAGCTACCACTGCTAAATCCTAACTGACTAAATTGTATTTTAGTTTAATATAGTTTGAAACCTAGTAATTTCCATCGAAGTTTACATATTTTTTTCAGTTATATAGTAGTTACAGTAGTGTACTGCTTCTAGACTGTCTGACATCAATTTACTATCCAGCAAATACTATGGCTAAGGGTACTTCTAAAGGCAAGGGAGCCGCTAGCTCTAAGCCTGCTAAGCCTGCCGAGGTTCCTGAGGTCCCTGTGGAAACACCTAGCCTGTCTGGAGTTGAGCCTGCCGAGGATACTGTTGGGGAAGCAAATTCTGAGGTTGGTACAGAGGATTATTCTGAGGATGACTCGTCGGATCCTAAAGCCTTGGAAGAAGAGGTATCTACTACCGCGGAAAGGCTCGCCAGCGTCCGTGTATCACCTAGGAGTGAAGCTCAGGACCCCAGCTTGCCCCCCCCGACCACGTGCCGTCAAATATTGGGGATAAACGTCGAAAGGCTGGAAAATTCGTGGATACGAATGTCGGGGGGGGCATTATAACTCCACATCTAAAGGACACTCCAGCACAAATCCGGCGTGAAAAGGAAGTATTGGACCTGTCCGAAAATTTCTCGGTTTCGCCATCGATGGAGAAGCCATTCCATTCAGCTCAAATCTTGGGGCCGAAGCTGAGGACGCCATAACTCGACAACGAGTGGTTGGATCCTCTCAATCTCGACGCCAATTGAACCGCACTGAAGCGCTCTTGAAGGAGCTAGCGGCAGCAGCAGTTGTGGACCCCTCTATCGTGTCCCACTTGGCTGATATTCTTCCTATACCGAAGAAGAAAAAAAATTCGGGCCGGGTTTCGAACCCGAGACCTACTGGTTTACCAGCCAGTATGTTTACCACTACTAAGCCAGTTACCACTGGCGAGAGAGATAATATTTCAAAATTTAATCTCTATAGCTCTGATGCTACCATCGACCATCCTCTTGACAAACCTAACCCTGTCAGAGGATATGATCGTATGGAACTCGATGAGGCTTACCATCCTCGTAATATCGACCCTCATTTGCCAACTAACCCTGGTAATCACGATTTTGGCAATCGCTACACCAGTACCTCGTTAGAGAGTTCCCGCTCTAATCCTGAGGATGAGGAAGTGAGAACCAGACATACTCGTCTCAGGCTATTACGCTCTGGTATGCAAGTCCTTGAGGACCGTCTATTGAATGACTCTGACCTTGACGATAGGAAAGCGGATAACATTCGCTATCTAATCGATAACAAGAGAAAGGAAATAGACACCATCTTGGCACTAGCAGCCCGTAGCACTGAGCATGAGCCTCGTGAACACTTAGAACCAAGCTTTATAAAGCAGCTAGGTAACGCGCAGGCTGAGGTCGATTTCTCTACTAATGAGAGTACAGTGGAGACACTGAAGGCCTTCGACCAACTTAAGGAGTCTGCCAGCCTTAGGGATAAGCAGATGATGAATGCCTTTTCATTCATTTCTGTGAGCCAGGTGAATGGCGAACTATCTTGAAGGTTCATGAGCCCAACTGGAAAGCCCTACCCTGGCACCAGTTGCGTGATAATAATATACTTAACACCTTTTTTTTTGAAGATGCACGTGACCGTGAACTTCTAGAGTCTCGCAAGTTCTTTGCGAACGATACCACTATTCGAGGTGTGCTCAGCTCATATGACACATATGAATACTGGGATGGGTGGTCGTACCTATACTGGCGAATATTTATTAATTTGTCAGATGATGGAGACTCTGGGAGCTAACCTCTTTAAGAAAGTCAATGATGACATCATCGCCTATGGTGATTTGCGATCTATGCCTTGGTCTGTCTTTGAGAAGATAGTACACAAGCATACCAATTCCTCTACTAGAGTACTTAGTACCACGAGCTACACCCAGCCCACTAAGCGAAACGCAGTAGAGACTAATACTGCGCGTAGTACTAAGAAACCTCGCACTACTACTGAGGGGGGTACTGGCTCTACTTCTACCGAACCGAAAGGTGATAAGAAGGTGAGAGCGCCTTGCAAGAAGTGTGGTTACAACCTCACAAAACGTAATGGCAAGTGGAATGGTAGACACGACCCTGTTATGTGCACCAGGCAAGCCAGATTTTGGACACTATATGAAAGAGTGTGCTACTTGCAAGGGTACTAACGGTTGGCACAAAGAGGATTGCAAGGACTTACCAGACGTCCAAGTTAAGCACTGACAGTACCATATGTGCGCACTAGAGCAAGATTATGAGAAAATGTTCAATAAAAAATCTATACCAAAGGAGATGAACGTATCTTCAAACAGTTTTCGTAAATGGAGAAAAAAAGTTATGGCACTATTTGATCCAGGGGCTGAAGTCTCTGCTATTCATGCCGAGTAGCCTACGCTACAGATATGGCTGTCCATAACGAAACAACTGATTTAATCTTGGGAAATGGCAAAGTTACTACTTGCGAACAAGCCATTGACTATGCACACATAATGCTGTCAGATAGAAGAGAAGTGAAGACTCACCTAATCGTTACTGACATGTCTCAGAAATACGATTTAATTATAGGTATGACTGATCTTCTCAGTTTAGGTATAACACTCACTGGTCTGCCTAATGGGCTAGACCCGAATAAAGATCAGTCAGATGATAATATGTTAAAGATACCTAAACCTCCGGAAGGTGAAGCAAAGGATATGATTCCGCACTTCACCGATATAATTATGGACTTAATTATACAAAACAGGAAGATTGCAATAACTGACTGGTGTATGTTTAAGTTCTCTAATGGGTACGTTAGACTTGACTTAACAAACGTCGACTTCTCTAAGTTAAAGTGTCCTTCACATAACTACGTGAGTTGGAGACACAAAGACGTTGTCAAAACCCAAATCGAAGATTGGTTAAAACAGGGTCTAATTGAAATCAATTATGATGCAACCCCAGTTAACTTAGCTCTCTTAGCGGTCGATCAATATAAATCTGATGGAACGTTTAGTAAAACAAGAGTAGTACTACTAGACCTGTCGCCAATCAACAAACTAATTCCGCAACATAGTTTTCCCTTACCTAAGATAAGCGAGATACTACGCAAAATGGAGGGTGCGACTATCTTTTCCAAGATAGACTTAAAAGCTGCATTCCATCAACTACAGATATATGAGCCTCATAGGAAATACTTTTCCTTTACTTGGCAAGGTAAGAAGTACCAGTTTAAAGGTGCACCTGAAGGCTTACACATGTTACCTTCTTTCTTCCAACAAGTTATGATGGAACTATTTGCGGACCTGTCGTATAACGTATCAGTCTATTTAGATGATATAGTTATCTTTACAAAGACAGCACATGAACATGCTAAACTCGTTAAAGAAGTCTTAAAGCGACTTAATCATGCTAAACTTAAGATTAACGAAGACAAGTGTTCTTTTGCTAAAGATACTATACACTTACTTGGCTACAAAGTATCTGCAGCAGGGGTAGAAATTGATCCTGGCAAGAAACAGTTTCTGTTGGATTTATCAACACCAATTACTGGAAGAGATGTGAACTCTGTGTGTGGGTTTGTTAACTTCTTCTCGGATTCGGTACCGCATCTTTCTCATTACTTAAAGCCTTTCAGTCACCTACGGCTGCACAAAGGACCTTGGGAAAGCTTTGACTAAAGAATGTGATGATGCATTTAAACTAGTCAAAAGTAAAGTAATGGACGCACCCATCATGCAGTACCCTGTGGATGGTGTCCCATTCCAAGTAGCAACCGACGCTTCAGATCGAGCGGTAGGTGGAGTGCTTTACCAAACGATAAATGGTAAACCGCGCTACATACAATTCTTTAGCAAGAGTTATAATAAGAGTCAACGGAATTACCCTACCGTTAAACAAGAGCTCCTTGCTATAGTTACTGCGCTAAGACAGTTTAAAGACTACCTTTATGGAAGTTACTTTACTGTCGCCTGTGATCAAAAGTCTTTAACATACTTAAAAGATATGAACCCTGATTCACAGTTGGTGAGCCGCTGGCATGACATTATTGCCAAGTTCGCTTTTAATATAACACACATTCCAGGAATACATAACCATCTTCCTGACATGCTCTCTCGACTTGTGCCCGACTACCAGAAAACAGTCAAAGAGTTATTAGCAACCGATTGGATGCTAAATAAGAAATGGTTTAACCTCGCTCAATCACGATGGGGTCCATTTACTGTTGATATGTTCGCCGCAGAACATAACAAACAGGTTTCTGAATATAGGTCGTTGACTCATCCTAAAGGTGATGCATTTCAGCTTGACTTATCAAAGCATAATGCGTGGGCTAACCCACCTTGTCAACTTATCGCACAGTTGTTAAATTATGTTAATATTACTAAATCTACCATTACGCTGTGTTGTCCCTTACGTAACTCCGACCCATGGATACGTGATTTAATTAATATGATTCAAGACGAACCTATTTATGTCGACCGTGAAACCGACACGTTCTTGTATCAGGGATCCTATTCTATTAAGAAGACGCCTTGGAAACACACCATTGTTTGTCGCATCGGTCCTGCAGGTACCACTAAGTGGAAACCCTCAACCGAATTCTTAGCTAAACTAGAGGAGTCTAAAGAGTTTGAACAAAAGCTCAAGACTCGTACAACACATGCACCCAACAAGATTGTAGTCGAGGTAATGCCGATTGAAACGGCATTAGATCGTAAAAACATGGAACTAGCTAAGGCCATGGATCAAAGACTCAAAACTCTAAGAGAACCTGAAGCTCGCACTCAACTACTTAAAGCGCTGCTTAAAGAACAGCCAGGAGTTGCGAAACAACTGAAGAAGATACTTCAACAATCCAATGTTGTCAATTATGTATCTCAGACTCTACCCTCCTGATACTGAGGTTGCCCTTTCCAACAGGACTATGGTTCATCCAGCCAGCGTTACGCAGAATCTGACTGACTTAGAGGAGCTCGAAAAGTAGAGTTAAAATTATACATAATTTAACGCATCGAGCATATGAGCATACTTATAAAATGGCTATTCGTGCAGGGCTTGATCACCCGGCGCTGAAAGAAACCATACGTGAAGTATACCGACGCTGTACTGATTGTGAAAAGAACCAGATCAAGCGATACGGTTGGGCACCCCTAAAAGTGTGACAGAAGACCAACCGATGCGCCGAGTCATAGTCGATTTGGTTAAACTCCCGCGATCCAAGCATACTGGCGATGTATATATCTGTCATTTCTTATGTGTGGCTTCGGGCTATAACTTGCTTTTATGCAATACCGAACAAACGTCCACAAACAGTGGCAGAATTATGCTATCACGTCTTTAATGACTTCGGTTTCCCCGAGTACTATGTTCTGATAACGGTAGTGAGTTTTGTACCGACGTAATGGAGGCACTTATACTGCATCAGGCATGACCCATAGGCGTGGTGTTCCTTACAAAACCTCAAACGCAGGGTGCAAATGAGACACGTCATAGAGAACTTAAGAAACTCTTGCGTACCGCACTAGACGACGTTGAGGATATGTGGCCTTATCATTTGAAATGGGTTCAGACTCAAATGAATAACTGCATGAATCCTCAAACTGGAACACTCCCGTTTCACTATTTCTTTGGCCGCTATAGTGAATTACAAGCAACGTTTGATAAAACTGCGCCCGAGAAACACGCTACCCCGTGGCTACAAAAGATCGAGCATATGCAGAACGTTGTTTACCCCTGTTTACTGAGCACAAGAATCGCGTCCTACTTAAAGCGTATGACCGATGGAATAACACTAAGAACATTGTTCAGTTCAAAGTCGGCGATTACGTTAACATTATAAATCGAAACGCCAACGTTACCGAACTCTCTTCTAAGACGATAGGACCTTTTGTTATTTCCTACCATGATGAGAAGAGTGATACTTACGAAGTGAATAACATTGATGGTACTAGCGCAACCAATCTAGGCACTCACCGTATCCCTACCTCCGAACTCTCATTCGCTCGCTCATTTGATTCTGATGTACCAGTTATGGAGTCACAAGTCAAAGATATAATTGACAAAACATCCGAAGACGGTTACACTTACTACAAGACCCGTTTCATGGATGGGACAGTAGCTTGGCTAACCTCCGATGCATTTCGTGAATCTCATGACTTTCTTCGTATCTTTAATAAGAAATGGAATAAGCGTTTACATAAGAACACACGAGATAAACGAAAAGGGTTTCCTCAGGTGACTACAAACCCTGACGGATCTGAAATTCCCTATTTGCCACCTACTTCCTACGTGACTAAACTTTCTGATCTGCTTACCAACAGTGCAGAAAAAAAATGTTCAAACTTACTTACTAATGAAGAACAGCCTTTGGCTAATACCTTACCAAATAATAAACGTAAGGCGCCTACATCGGAAATGGTTACTGGACCAAATACTAAACGACATAGAGTACAACATGAGTCTTGAACTCGTACATATAGGCACATACTTACTCGATAAGTCATGACCGAAACCGTTTTTACTTTGGTTTTCGCTTTACCAACTAGATCGTATCTTAACGTACGTTCGTAGTTCTAAAAGCTACTGGGGGGGGGTGTAGAAATACGGCCTCCGGTCAGTCTAAAAATATCAAGATCAATTGAGATAATACATTGGTTTTATTTGTATTTTAAATAATTTAGTACAAGCTCTTTTTTTTCCAATATTTCCAAAGTGTTCTAAATTCACTTTGATGGCTCCAATAGCCTGAGTATTTGGTATGACTCATCTACTTGGACCTATTTGAGACATTAGTAGATGTAGGATATTATAAACTAAATTTTATAATCTCCGAACTACTACTTACAGATTTTGGTCCTCCCGCCAATCTCCAAAATCCAATAAGTCTTTTTCTTTTTTTAACTTTTCTTCAGATGGAACTTTATTTATATCAGCTAATGTATTAACGTGACTTACGTTATTATGTCTATTTACAAATTAGGCAAGTGGTCATGAACATTTAGTACTTCTAGTGAAAATTATTCAATAAAGAACAGCTAGAGGTACGCCCTGTGTGATCGAGGATATTTAGGCTCTTAACAAGAGGCAGTCCCGATCATTCTTACACAAGCTACCACTGCTAAATCCTAACTGACTAAATTGTATTTTAGTTTAATATAGTTTGAAACCTAGTAATTTCCATCGAAGTTTACAATTATCCCATTTATCGGACGGAGTAAAGATGGGATCAAGAGTAGTGAGGTTCTCATTGCTTATAACGTGGGCCCAAGCAAGAGTCAGAGACCAGAGTGCAAGCGGCTGGCAAGATTCGAGAAGGAGTGTGTTGATATTTTTTTTTAGCGACACCAGGAGGAGGTTGGTGGATAAGATAAACAATTTCCTTACGAGCCTGTTTAAGGGTAGCATCCCGGCTTCGATGGGCATTGTTATAATGGTAGGTGTCGTAAGTCAAGGTGGTAGGAGGAATTCCAATGACCGGGTGGAGAGGACGAGGAGCAGGGAGTGCAGCAATGGTAGATGGAGGGGTAGTGGCATATTTGGTAGTAGCTGGAGCAAGGCGGAGTTGCTTACAAGCCTGGAAACCATTGTAATATTGGGAGATGTAAAGGGTACATGTCCATGCTGGGTAGCCAAGGGAAAACCATTGTCCTGCATATTGTTCCGAGCAATGGTAGATTCTGAGATACCAAAACCGACGTAGTTAAGGCCGAGATTGGAAAGAACACCATGTTAAAAAAGAATAACCTTTATTATATTAGCCAGCAGTAGTGGGAAACGACCATGTTCTGTCTTCGAAAGGTGAGAAGTGAGAGTGCCATTAATAAGGTTGACTGAGGCACCAGTGTCTATGTGGAGAGCAATATGTTCAGCCTAATTAAAAGAGACAGAGACTGTGATACGGGCAAACAAACGCTGGATAGACAAAGTTCTGTATATTGCTACGTTGGGAGCAGACTTTAGCAAAATGACCCGTCATCTTACAGCCAGTGAAGGAAACAGAACCGGCATCACAATCGATGCTGATGTGTCCTTTAGCGGCACAGCAACTACATGCTTTGGGACAAGAAGGGGCTTTGTGGGTGGAATCCCAATAAGTAAAACAAGCATTATGGCTAGATTTCGGACGAGGAGCACCAGGCTTGCGAGCTGGAACAGTTCTGGAAGTAGTTTTCGAAACACTCTCAAGGTATCTGACATGAGCGACAGCCCCTTCGAGTGCATCATGAACATTGTCCCGTGTAGAGTTAGGAAACGCTAGCGAAGGGTCAGAGGGCGTGGAGTGCTTCTGGCGGCGAAGAGCAGCTGCCTTGGGAGTCTCAGTGACTTGCCAGTCAGGGTCAGATTGATGCCAGGCCTCAAGTAGATGCACAGGGAAACAGGAGTGATGTGAGCGCGATCAGTAGAACTTCTAGGTCCAGAGGAAACGAGGGGACTACGGGCTCCATCTTGGTCAGATTGGGAGAGGCCAGAGATGAAGGCATCTTGGATGAATGGCATCGGAAGAACAAAATCCTGATCGATAGCATCATGTCAATATATTGGCCCCCCCAGGTCCATATATTGGCCACTTCAAAAATGACCGAAATTTTTAGTGCAGTTTTGGCTTCCTCGCATTCAGCCTAGCGATTTTGCGAAATCTTTTTTTTCGGTGTGTAAATCGCCTTTGTTTTTTTTTATAACATTAAAAAACAAAAAGGCAACTGAGAAAATAAATAATCTGGAGCGCATTTGTTTAAAAAAAACAAAACAAATAAAAAGGATAAATACATAGTTTTTTTTTTAAAAATTACATATAGGCTACACTCACTACAGTACATATGTAGTAAATTTTGTTTCTATAAAACCAAAAAAATCCAAAACAGTATCTTTATTTTAAAGAAGATAAATAGAAGGCTACTCATACTTAGTCGTCTAATTTTTTTTTAATTGAACAAGAAGGCTATGGCACGGCCCCTATGGGTATTTTTTATATTTAGCCTATTTAATTTTTAGTTTAATTTTATGTATGTTTTTTTTCTAAATATAGTAGCCTTCTAAAATTAATAATTTTAGTAGGCTATGTAAATATGTATGTATTTTTTTTTAAACAATAAGTAGAACAAGTTCTTTTCTTTTTCCTTTTTAAAAAGTCCAGGGAAATAAATAGATTTTAGTCAGATCGGCGGTTAGGCATATTTTGGTTCTTACATTATGTATTATTGTATTGGTGCTTTCTGATTTCTCTGACCCTCTCTGTGTCTCTATTCTACTCTAGAGTAGAGAGTAGAGAAAGAGCTAGAGTAGGACAGAAAGGAAGTATGCAATTTATAGAAAATTAAAAATGATGGGTTTTTAAATATAAGTAGTCTCATCGATTCCTCTTTCTCATACTATATATATATACATATATATATATAAATATATACATATATATATGTACACTTCTTACTCCTAAACACACTACAGTCTACTATTTAGAGTCATCTTTATCATGAAGCGATCGAGTGTGCAATGTATAGCACTATGTACCAGCATACCGTTCATATCCAGTCGTATCACCGCACAAACGGTAGTGAACACTCAAACACACACACACGAACCTTTATTCTTTGATAGCGATGGCACGTTTAAAATACTACAGCTGGCTGATCTACACTTTGGCGAGAACGCCTGGGAAGATTGGGGCCCTGAACAGGATCTCAAGTCTATTAATAGTATGAGGGCCGTGTTGGCGTATGAGTCTCCCAGTTTCGTAGTGTTCAGCGGAGATCAGATTACCGATAACAACATCATCTCGAATCAAACATTGTACTGGGAGATGGCGGTGATGGTATGCGTCGAGATGAATATTCCCTGGGCAATGGTATGTGTACTTCATACGTTGTGATTTTTTTACATTCCCAACTCTAGGTATAGGTTCAATCAAATAGGTTGAAATATATGTACAGCTTTACGCAATATATGTAGAGATAAAGCACGCATATTAGTTCAGTGAATAAACGAATGTGTGTGAAATATAACGAATGGGTATGTGCATTGGTATGTAGTTGAGATTTATGCAGACAACACGGCTGAATTTATATCAAACCTTGGCAAAACAACTGACAAATATATATATATATATATATATATATATAAATATATATATATATATATATATGTATGTGTCCGTGTGTGCATCCGTGTGTCCGCGCTTTTGTTTATATATATTATATATATATATTATATATATATATATATATATATGTGTGCGCGCGTGCGTGTGTGTGTGTGTTGTGTGTGTTGTTATGTGTGTTTCTGTTGTGTATATTATATTGCATATATACATATTATATATATATATATATATTACATTATATATATATATATATATATATATATTATATATATATTATATATATATATATATATATACGGTATATATACATTATTATTATACATATGTGTATGCATGCATGTATGTAATATTGTATATATTATATATATATATGCATCCCAGCATGTTACGTATTATGTACATATTATGATGTGCATGTGTAACGCATTGATTATATATTATATATAAACAGGCAATTACGCATATGCATATATGATATGGATAACATTATATATTATTATTATATATGTATATATTATAATTATAATATATAATATTATAAATTATATATATATATAATATATATATGTATACATATACATTATGCATGTATATATATGCATGTGCATATATATGACATATGTGTATATGTGCATATGATGTATACATATATATATATATTAATATATATATATATAATATGTAATATATATATATATATATATATATATGTATATTGTTGTTGTGTGTGTGTGTGTGTATTGTGCATTATGCCATCATCATATATATGCATATATATATATATATATATATATATATATATATATATATATATATATATAAAATATATATTATTATATATATATATATGTGTGTGTGTGTATGTATATTTTGTATATATAAATAAGCATATATATATGTATATATGTATATATATATATATATATATATATATCTGACGAACATGAAAGGGCCATAGTTCACCCTGTTCGTCTGTGTTATCGTTTGTAATATTGTACTCTGTATATCACTTATAGTTGTACATCTATTCATTCTTGGTAACGCCTTCACAATTCTGCTGGTGTTTTAATATTTTTGAACGCAGATTTTTTCAAATGCATACTCGAGACCTTGAAATCTTTCTCGGTTAAAATCTGAACGAAATCACGGATCACGTCCCAAGTTTATTTCTCTTCTTTAGAGAATCTGGCAATTAAGTGTAAAAAGACGTGTGCTTCTACGTAGATATGATCTCTTCATCCGGTGCCTACGGTGTGTACATTATGGTCCACATATTCTTTTTGTATTTGTAGTGGAGTCACCACATACATTATGTATAGCAGGGTTAACTGCAAGTGTATGCTTTATACACATCAAATCGAACAATGCATTGCCCTTGTAATGGCCGACAAGGTCACACCCACACCCGACGGCACTCCATGCACTTTCCGCAGGAGCCTCACACGCGTAGCAATTCTCGACCAATCGCTACTACAGATTTTTGGTAACCATGACGACATGGCCATCGACGCAGACATCGAGGACTACTTCAGAGAGCAGCATATTAACACATCGACACACACGACCGCGTCTACCAGGAATACACTACTGCAGCTAGATCGGGTGCATGCACTGTCATACACACAGTCCTTCCTAGCAACGCAGTCTGGGGAGAGTCTCTCTACCTACTACCTGGACATTCATGCACCTCTGTCTGATGGTGGTGCGGTGAAGGACGGTGACGTACCGGGAAAGGATGGTACTGCGGAGGACAAACAGACGGCACCAGATGCAAATACATACACGGATCACGAGACGCCTGGTTTGCTGAAGAGCCGTGTAGCGACCAGACTGTGGTTTATGGATAGTGGGGGAGGTGTGCTACCCTTGAGTGTGACTGGAGAGCAGCTGGACTGGCTCACAGACACCGCCGAGAATTTGGCGGAGCGCGCGCACGAGGAGAGGCCCGGGGAGGCATCTATAAATAGAAGGAGTACAAATGCGCACACGAAAAGTACGGGGACGTCTGCGCATGCGAAAGTACAGGTGGCGCGGGACAGTCACAGACAGATAGACGGGCGTGTACCAGGCTTCTTGTTTGTCCATGCACCGCCACCCGAAGTGATGCAGTGCCACTGTAGCCGGACGTTCCCATCACCCTCGCCCGATCAGAACGTGGCGCGATCCCGTGGTTCTATTTATAGACCAGGTCTTTCCAAGTCGGTCAGCGGCAGGGACTTGTCGGCCTCGAGCACCTCCGCAGCTTCTAATTCCACATGTTTTGGAACAAGGAAAGACAGCATAGACCCGTTCTCTGTTGATTATCAGACTGGGGATAGTGGGTATAAAAACGGAATCGAGTCTAATATATCACTTTTTGGAGCGACGATAGCAGATGCGGGTATCAAATTGGTCGCCTTCGGACATAACCATGGCAACGATTTCTGTTGCTCAGTAACGGTTGACGGTCAGGAGCAACACAAGGATAGCATGTCATCGCGTCAACTGGGACTGTGTTTCGGGCGGCATTCGGGGTATGGGGGATACGGTGAGAAACGCTGGGCCAAAGGTGCGCGAGTGTATGAGTTAGATCTGAGTGTCACACACGTGGCCACACATGTGCGTCTGGAGGACGGCACCGTAGTGAGTCAGGGCGTTGTACCGAACTTCTTCTCGGATGCCGGAATAAGCAATACGCAAGGGGAAGGGAACGCGGACCCGCATGCACACAGACATGAGCACGGAAGTAAACCGTCGTATGTCACCCCGGTAGTGATGTTTGGGCTGATGATCGTTTCAAGTATGTCTTGTCTGTGGTGTTAGTATGGCGGGTATGAGGTAGCAAAAGCATAGCCCAGTGATATATTGTCAGAATTTGTGATTGTCAAACGCGTGTGCCTTGCATCACATGTTTTAAGACGAAGTGTCTCGATGTCTGGCCATACATTACCCTTGCCAGAGTAATCAAGTACCGTTTTATTCGACTTAGAGGGTGTCCCATATGGCAGAACCCCAGTAGTGAAGTTGGATATCAACACTTGTGTTTATGAAATACCAGACAAGCACAAGTAGTATGATCTCCAAGCTAGTCAGCCGTGTGTTCCAGGCTACTTTGGTCGATACTGTTCTTTTCCTCAGACAAATCACTGTCACGAGATCGCGCCCCTATGCCCTTACATTAACCATGCTTCTGTTAATAACCTGTTTTTTTAAGCTACTTCTAAGAATCTTGTGTATATGCGTATGCATAGATGCATGTGTACATGTGTGCAAACGGGCGGCTAATATAATTTATTTATTTTCTTCTGCACTCGCTAGGTATGATTGTTGCGGTTTGGTCACGGTGGAATGTTCGGTCTAGCCGTAACAGAAAGCCCGAGGAGATTGAGCAGCTTCCAATGGCGCGGATCGCACCCAGACCACTCATCAGTGATAGTGTTACGAGTGACGTCTTGGACTCAGACAGGCTGCTAAGCAGCGACTAATTCGCAAGAGCACCGAACAGTTGACGAGTAGTAGTTGTTTTTGTAAAGGCAGAAGAGGGTACGTAACTACGTATGCCTTGAAAGAGTGTTTATTATTATTTTATGAGGTGCAGAGGCATTAGACGTATTTGGAGGGTAGCACCCCGATTGGAGGCTCGGGCTTCGACAGGCTACTGAGCAGTCTATGTGACCAATTGGAGCAGTCTATTCGATTGACCTACTGATTGATGAAGTTGGGGCTAAACCAGGGGAAATATACGTAGAAAGGATTTGTAAAACAAGTGAGAGGTATAGCGCAATGGGACTCACTGGGTTCTGACACAAACGAGAATGGCACAAATAGTGACATTCAGATATCAACTGGCTGCTGAGCAATTCGTGGGACGATTTGAAGCCTCGGTAACAAAGGAGTGAAGTGAGTGCCACGAGAGGAGTTACAAGTGGGCATTGGTGATACAAAATTAGTACAGGATTGTACAGATAAAGCACATGATTATGCAAATATAGTACATAAATATACAAATATAGTATACAATGCACCAAAGTACACAGGCATTTGACTTGATATATATATATATATATATATAAAATATGTTCATACA
>LUCW03001362.1:0-15000 GCA_001586965.3 Sphaeroforma sirkka | reverse complement strand
TATGTCATTATTATATATGCATAATATGCATATGTGTACATACATATAATATGGATTGATATGCCATGATACATGCATATGTGTGCATATGGTATATATGTATTAACATAATATGTATATATATTATGGAACATATACAATATTATATAATAATATATAATATTATGTGTATGTATAACGCTGCTTTAACCATATGTATAATATATATATGCATGTCCATATCCATATCCATATATGTATGTCCAACCTGTTATTATTATAATATATATGTATATATACATACAAAACATATGCATTATTTGAATATGAGATGATATATATTATGTATGTATATATATGTATATATATATATATATATATATATATATATATTTATATAGAAATAATGAGATGATAGAAATTTATATAGATATATATATAATATACATGAATATGTACATATATATATATATATATATACATATATATATATATATATATATATATATATACAATATATATATATGTGTGTGTGTGTGTGTGTGTGTGTTATGTATTTATATATAGATACAAACGTATGTTATGCATGTATGTAAGGTATTCAGTATTATACGACTTACTTTAGGTTAAACAAAAGATTATTTCCGAGAAGTTAGCAGCAAAACAACGCGTTCCTACATACCTAAAACTATGGTTTGACTAGAATGGGAACCAACCACTCTGCTGTTGTTCTATAAAACGGAAGCCAGGATGCGAAGTGAACGTCACGATAGTATCGACTGCATATCTGTGCGCAATCCTGGCGATACGGAGTCTGTTCTATAGCGGATAACTTAAAATAGCAGTGTCAGTTCCGTCAAAGTATAAGAGATAAAAGAGAGAGGCATAGAAATGCACTGTTATTTCGTACCTTCCAGATCGACTTTAATTCTGATCCTACGACGTGTGTCACGTTTACATAATTCCAAGTAACCGTTGTATCCCAAATAAAAAGGTTGCGATTCCATAACAGTTAAGATTTTGCTCTTGACAGCGAAGCGCTCCTACCAGAGGGCTCTAATCCGTGTTGTCCGCTCGGAGATATATACCGATACACTCTTCAGCGAATGAGATACCGTTCTTTGCTATTTAATTTGTGCACTTTGCTGCATTTATTTAAGCTCAGGAAGGTATCCGTTACGCTCGTTGTGGTTCTTCCAGACTCTGGTGAGGAAGATACGTCCCTCGTGGAACATAGTCAAGGAGATGATGGCCTTGGCAATACCCAAACCCTGTCCTCTGAAGATACCTCTTAATCCGAACTCCTTGGAGTCAGCGACAACCTCCTTGCATGCCTGCATCACTCCAATGCTCTTACCGTTGATAGAACTTGTCTGCATGATAACTTCCAAACGAGACAGGGGGTTGGTCATCATAACATAGATGGGACTCACTGCGGAGGATGCAATCAAACCAGTGGCGAATGATCCGAAATCACTCTTGGCTCCGAGCTCTTTCTGGATCCACTTTTGTAGTTGGGGTTGTCCGACAAGACCGGTGGTAGCACTGGCAAGGGAGTGACCCATTAGAGGAACGGTACCACGGAATAGAGGCTTGAAGTTCTTTGCCGCTGACTCGCGCAAAATCTCCATAATGGGCTTCTCAGCGCCAGTCTGCTTGAAGTATGCACGTTGTTGTTTCTCAATCATACGTACGGGATTGATGAAGGGAGCGGAAAGAATAGAAGCACCAGTGGCGGCCACAAGACCGACATCTGCATGGGGATCCATAAGAAAGTACTGAATACCTAGAAGGGCTCCAAACTTGGGCACACGCTTGAATCCCACACCGATAAGACGGGGACCTAGACCTGAAAGCGAAGCAGATACGGGAGAATTCCTGAATACTTGTTTTGCTTCTTGAGAGGCAATCTTGGGGTCAACAGGCTTACCAGCCAAATCCTTAGCGTATTGCTGTACCAACTGACGGTAAGCTGTGACGGGATTGTCAACAACCGTCTGGAAAGCGGAACCTCCCAAGTAGGCGGTCATCACCTGGAATTGAGACACACCATTCTTTCTGACCGTGAAGTAGTCTTTAGGTATGATTGAGTCCATCTTTGTATGTGTGCGTTTAAGTAAATTTCGGGTTCCGTGCTCGGTGTAGTTGGAATAGGATTGGTTTTCATCTAGATCAGGTCAATGGTTATATGTGCATTATTTCGTCTCCCTTAGCTTTGTCTTTCGCTTTCGAACACACAGAAGACAAGGTGGACAGCGGCTGAGCGGTAGATCATGCCGCTTTGTTTGCAGTTTGCACAGAGCAGGTCAGCAGGTTCGCTGTTGCTTCCCATCATTGACGGGCTCAAAACATTTGACACCGAATAATATGACCCAATATAAAAAAATTGCGACTAAAATTTTGGAAAATAAAATCACGCGACAACCATTATTCCAGAAGGGCAAATGGTAGTCAACCTCGAAGCTCGAGGAGTCGAAGCTCTACGGCTAGTAGTGAATAAAAATATACACAATTCATATGAATTTTTAATTATTTTGAAATCGGAACGGGCCAGTTTACAAAGTGCTCACTTCAAGTGTAAAAAGTATTACAAATTCATTGTTTTGTCCTGAAAAGAATATCGATTTTTTCTCGAAATATGTATACAATATATGTACTTTTTTTGGGTTTTCAGATCTGGAATTTATTTAAAATTTTGGAGCTAGTCTATCGGCGGAACGGCTTTTTCACTCCTCTTTGTACGGAAGAAAAGACACGGTCAACCAATATAATTTGATTCAAAATCGAAAAACGTTGCGCAGTTCATGAAATCACATGACATATGTGACACTTGCTGTCAAAACCCAAGCTGGTGGCAATGGTGATTGGTGCATAGTGTATATGTATATCTGTCACGCTGTCATCATCAATTTGCACATGAAAATTACGCTGAATCAAAATGCAACGCGCCACTGTCACCAGCCTCATGCATTTACTGCACCGTTGCAGATGCTCAACTGCTTGGTCGTGTAAAAGTAAAACCCGTTTTAAAATATCAGCTCCATACTCTAATATAATTTGATAAATAGACCTCATTTTTTTTTTAAATTAATAATAAAGTCACGACGGAATTCGGGCTCCTGAGAGCGGGTTGATGTCTGTGAAATTTGTCGTTGTCAATCAATTACCAATTTAAATTTAAATTTTGTACAATTAACTTCAAATTTTCAGAATTGTAGATATCATTTTTTTGTTTTTTTTTTGTTTTTCTCACATGTGATGATGTCACTCCGGCGGAGTTGCCATATTTTATTATGCATTTCGTTGATGGAAAACCGAAAAATGGAAGTATGAGAAATCGAGAATCACTCTCGGTAGTGAGGGAAAGTTATTGCCATACCAACAAGAAGCATACTAAGAGCTACCAACTGTGCAACTGGCAACAGCAACCGACAACCGCCGGACAACGTCGCCTTTTTTTCAAACTTTTATCACGCAACCGATTTTTTATCTCTTTTTTAGCATAGTCTTTTAAAATATCATAGGTCCATAGCCCTCTAGAAACGAAACACTTTTAGGCTTTTCCATTTTTCTTTACCAAATTACATAGCCGTCAAAAAGAACAGTATTTTTAGTAGGCTATGCAAATTACTATTATTTTTTTTTCTAAACAGCTTAATTTCAATTCGCCTTCGGCTTCACATTATGTGGGCTACTGGTGAACAGACCGGTTTTTAAAATACAACATATTGTACTAACATTCGACCCAAATAACTTTTGAGCTATTGAACATAATCGGGGTTTTTTTGTGCGGAAGTTGTAGCTTAGGGTTTTCTGAATTGGCTGATACCAGCAACTATGGTTACAATCAAAAACTTCTATTGCCAAAATATATTTCCTAAAAAAAAGTATATTTGGGTAGTACAATATCTTGTACTGCCTACTAAATTTCAAAAAATAACTTCGAGGTGAATTTTTCTTGGTGTATTTTCCACCTAATCATTCAATTTAAAGATACGACTATTTTTTTTAACCCTGTACCATTTGGGACTCAACCCAAATCATGTTTTAATTCCAGCCAAAACGGTCAAGAATTGGCTGAACGGCGGTATTGTTCAAAAACGTACAAGATATTGTACTAAAATACAATATATTGTACTATTGATAATTTGCCCACTGGGGCACTGGGCACATAGACATAGCGCCTATTTACTACCAAGTACTAGCCCTCCTATCGTCCATTTCGGAAATCTAAATTCGGATGGAATCAGGAATACAACATTTCACCGAACCACCATAAATATATCGACGGTTCGGATTGCTACTTTGTTTTAGGGTACCACCCATAGATTTTCGGATTTTTGGCTCACTCTTCTTGTTCAATTTTCAGAAGGCAATGGTGCGGCAGAATTAAATTTCAGAAAGTCGGAAACTGGAAGCTTTCGAAAGAAAGGAGCAGTTGGAAATTCGGAAATGTAAATAAATAAATAAATAATAGCCTTCGAAAAATTAAAAAACAAACAAACAAATGGTGGAGAAAAAGTTTAAAAACATTGAGATTGATCACGATGGTTTTTGGTTTTGATACGTATTTATGCATATTAAATTAATTTTTTTCATACTATGTATTTTGGTTATTTCCCAAAGGCCCAGCTCCCAGGCCCAGCTCCCAGGCCCAGCCCCAGGCCCCAGGCCCAGAGTCCCACACTCCAGAGTCCAGAAACAAGTCTCAAGTCCCCCCGCAATAAGAAGAGAGTCCCAGTCTGGATCTGGACCCAGACTCCCAGACTGCCCAAAAAGACTCCAGACAGTGCAAACTCACGCTGTCTCACAGTCAGTCACCCACGGGATATAGGCCTACAGGCTATATCTTTGCCAGGGCATTTGCAAGTATATGCCTCTTCATGTGCGCCTGTTTATGACCTATAGCCCAGTAAGCCCACAGGCCACACAGGGGAGCTGCAGGACAGTGAAGAGACAGTGATTATAAAAAAATGGAGGGTTTTTTATATATAAAAAACAAATCAATCAAATTGTCTAAAAATTGATTTACATAGATAAAAAGCTAAATTTGCTTCACAGGAGCAGTCAGAACCACACGCAACTTCACAAGGGTTTTATTTATTTACTTTTTTTTAACAAATCTCCGAAACAACACAGGTTGCTTCTCTTTTTTTTTGTCTAAAAAGAGGCTATGCACATCCCACAGGTTGTATTTATTTATTCCATTTTCCATAGCCTTCTCTAGTACAGTCGAACCTCTTTATATGTCCAGTTCCCATTTTTAGCAGAAATTTGGACATATAAAGAGGTAGACACATCTGGGCCAGGTTTACCCTACCAGGCTCAGTGACTGACTTGTGTGACAGAAACGGACCTACCAAAGGCACTTATTATTCAGGCGTTGTTTTGACTGGCTCGATCGCTACAGATACAGTTTGTGTCGAGTTGTCTGGCTTAATCGGTGTGTCATTGTAGAACAAAGAATCACCACGATAAATTGGTGCCTGACATTTGTCTGTAGACAAGCAGCAACCCATTGAGCCATACCCTTCGCCAATGTGCACGCCACAAATTTCATACATATTGAGGTCAACCAGCACACTTGTGTGAACTTGACGTTGGTTGCACGATCGTGCATTCTTTCACACAGCAACGATCGCCACTAAAAGTGTCTTGCATCAGAAATTATAAATAGTAGTTTATGTACTTTTAATCAGATATTACTACAAGCTTAGCTAAAAATGTTGTGAATAGTTAACACATACAGGTACATACATATTTTATAAAAAATATACGAACGGGCTCAGACTTCAGAAGGGTCTCTGAGACTAGTCTCATTGAGCGTTGAGACCCGAGGAGGGGCAGGCTGGTGGATAGGGCCTGACTCACATATGGGTCGGCCTAAATAAAAAAACTGAACATATAAAGAGGTAGACATCTTTTAAACGTTCGACTGTATTTACAAAATTGAAAAGGCTATGAAATAATGAAACATCCCACTGTGTAGCCCAGTCACCAGAGCGAATAATATATTGTTGGTTTTTTATAATTTTCAAGTTAAAAAAAAGCCAATCATTTCTTTCAGATTATTGCTATGTTTAAAAATATATAAATATAACGAGTATGTGGGAAAAGGTTGTCTGATCTCTCTGCTCTCAGCTCTCATAGCCTCCTCTTGAATCTTGATGATAGACGAGATCACACTATCACAGTCATCAGACAAGACTCCAACTCCAAGACTCCAAGAGGCATCCCTCTTCTTTTTTTTTCATGTTCAATTTAGGAGGCTATGAAACAATGGCTCTAAATTCTAATGTTGAACTTTTAGGAGGCTATGTAGTAGAGGGCGCGATCTCACTCTACTTTCTACTAGAGAGTAGAGGCACAAGGAGGCTATGGCTCTCTCAGCACCTTTTGGCGCGCTGACCCTGAAACCTCGCAATCAAAAAAAACAGCACACATACAAACCTGTTCGCCTATGGCTCAATACACGCCATCTTAAATGTTTTGGGAGATTGCTACTGTAATAATTGTATGAACTGTGTACTACAACAACTATCAATTAGGAATAATATTATTTATTTCAAAAATGACAAGCATGTTTGTTACAATCTATTCTTAGGGATAATATTATTTATTTCAAAAATGACAAGTATGTATGTTACAATGTATGAACATATGGTATGGCTCTCATAGTCGCTGTAGTGGTTCAGGAAAGATTGATGGGAAGAAGTGGTCAGTAAATCCCGTTTGAAGCTCGGGCCAAGTGAGTCGACAATGGAAGATATGCGCTGAGTCAATTCGAGCCGGTGTTGACAAAACACTGATACTATCGAATGTTCTATATATTCGCTTGCTGACCTACTAAATAGAGTACCCACCTCTGTGGTACGGATCGGGTCTGCGCCGTGTAGTGCCGCGGAATGGGTTAGTGCAGAGTATGAAATACCGAGAAGGACCAGGCTATCCGTCATAATCCGGTTCGGCATGTGTGGGCGCCATCTTCAGGGGGAGGTAACGTTTGTTCCAAGGTGCGTCTGCAAGCGTCGGCGTGATAAGCTCACCACTTATACGGAGGATTGGCGCCGCCTGTCGCAAGTCGGTAGATCGTACTCGGGGTTTAATGACACCCTGTTCGAGGCCTGATTTGCGTCCTCACGCATCAATGTCATCTAAGAAGGGCTGGAGCAAAACCGATCGAGGGGCTTGGATCTGTCTGTCATCAACAAATAGATAGGAGCGGAGGAGCTTGGGCCGATGCAAGTGCTTGGCTATGACAGGAGTACCGTGATTTGAAGCCAGCTTGGGTAGCATGGGTAGCAGAGCCGGGATGGCTCGTATTCAGATTAAGAATGCACTTTTCAAAGATGCGTCTGACTATTTGCGTAAGCGTGATGGGGCGGAAGTCGGCGGGGAGGTGATGTCTGCATCTGTAAACTTCGATGGAAATACCAAATACTCAGGCTATTGGAGCCATCAAAGTGAATTTAGAACACTTTGGAAATATTGGAAAAAGAGCTTGTATTCAATTATTTAAAAATACAAATAAGTGTAACCGTCTTCGGATGTTTTGTCAATTATATCTTTGACTTGTGACTCCATAACTGGTATATCAGAATCAAATGAGCGAGCGAATGAGAGTTCGGAGGTAGGGATACGGTGAGTGCCTAGATTGGTTGCGCTAGTACCATCAATGTTATTCACTTTGTAAGTATCACTCTTCTCATCATGGTAGGGAATAACTAAAGGTCCTATCGTCTTAGAAGAGAGTTCGGTAACGTTGGCGTTTCGATTTATAATGTTAACGTAATCGCCGACTTTGAACTGAACAATGTTCTTAGTGTTATTCCATCGGTCATACGCTTTAAGTAGGACGCGATTCTTGTGCTCGAGTAAACAGGGTAAACAACGTTCTGCATATGCTCGATCTTTGTAGCCACGGGGTAGCGTGTTTCTCGGGCGCAGTTTTATCAAACGTTGCTTGTAATTCACTATAGCGGCCAAAGAAATAGTGAAACGGGAGTGTTCCAGTTTGAGGATTCATGCAGTTATTCATTTGAGTCTAAACTCATTTCAAATGATAAGGCCACATATCCTCAACGTCGTCTAGTGCGGTACGCAAGAGTTTCTTAAGTTCTCTATGACGTGTCTCATTTGCATCCTGCGTTTGAGGTTTGTAAGAACACCACGCCTATGGGTCATGCCTGATACGAGTATAAGTGCCTCCATTACGTCGGTACAAAACTCACTACCGTTATCAGAACATAGTACTCGGGGAAACCGAAGTCATTGAAGACGTGATAGCATAATTCAGCCACTGTTTGTGGACGTTTGTTTGGTATTGCATAAAGCAAGTTATAGCCCGAAGCCACACATAAGAAATGACAGATATATACATCGCCAGTATGCTTGGATAGCGGAGTCTAACCAAATCGACTATGACTCGGCGCATCGGTTGGTCTTCTGTCACACTTTTTAGGGGTGCCCAACCATATCGCTTGATCTGGTTCTTTTCACAATCAGTACAGCGTCGGTATACTTCACGTATGGTTTCTTTCAGCGCCGGGTGATCAAGCCCCTGCACGAATAGCCATTTTATAAGTATGCTCATATGCTCGATGCGTTAAGTTATGTATAATTTTAACTCTACTTTCGAGCTCCTCTAAGTCAGTCAGATTCCGCGTAACGCTGGCTGGATGAACCATAGTCCTGTTGGAAAGGGCAACCTCAGTATCAGGACGGGTAGAGTCCTGAGATACATAACTGACAACATTGGATTGTTGAAGTATCTTCTTCAGTTGTTTCGCAACTCCTGGCTGTTCTTTAAGCAGCGCTTTAAGTAGTTGAGTGCGAGCTTCAGGTTCTCTTAGAGTTTTGAGTCTTTGATCCATGGCCTTAGCTAGTTCCATGTTTTTACGATCTAATGCCGTTTCAATCTGCATTACCTCGACTGCAATCTTGTTGGGTGCATGTGTTGTACGAGTCTTGAGCTTTGTTCAAACTCTTTAGACTCCTCTAGTTTAGCTAAGAATTCGGTTGAGGGTTTCCACTTAGTGGTACCTGCAGGACCGATGCGACAAACAATGGTGTGTTTCCAAGGCGTCTTCTTAATAGAATAGGATCCCTGATACAAGAACGTGTCGGTTTCACGGTCGACATAAATAGGTTCGTCTTGAATCATATTAATTAAATCACGTATCCATGGGTCGGAGTTACGTAAGGGACAACACAGCGTAATGGTAGATTTAGTAATATTAACATAATTTAACAGCTGTGCGATAAGTTGACAAGGTGGGTTAGCCCACGCATTATGCTTTGATAAGTCAAGCTGAAATGCATCACCTTTAGGATGAGTCAACGACCTATATTCAGAAACCTGTTTGTTATGTTCTGCGGCGAACATATCAACAGTAAATGTACCCCATCGTGATTGAGCGAGGTTAAACCATTTCTTATTTAGCATCCAATCGGTTGCTAATAACTCCTTGACTGTTTTTTGGTAGTCGGGCACAAGTCGAGAGAGCATGTCAGGAAGATGGTTATGTATTCCTGGTATGTGTGTTATATTAAAAGCGAACTTGGCAATAATGTCATGCCAGCGGCTCACCAACTGTGAATCAGGGTTCATATCTTTTAAGTATGTTAGAGACTTTGATCACAGGCGACAGTAAAGTAACTTCCATAAAGGTAGTCTTTAAACTGTCTTAGCGCAGTAACTATAGCAAGGAGCTCTTGTTTAACGGTAGGGTAATTCCGTTGACTCTTATTATAACTCTTGCTAAAGAATTGTATGTAGCGCGGTTTACCATTTATCGTTTGGTAAAGCACTCCACCTACCGCTCGATCTGAAGCGTCGGTTGCTACTTGAATGGGACACCATCCACAGTGTACTGCATGATGGGTGCGTCCATTACTTTACTTTTGACTAGTTTAAATGCATCATCACATTCTTTAGTCCAAAGCTTTCCCAAAGGTCCTTTGTGCAGCCGTAGGTGACTGAAAGGCTTTAAGTAATGAGAAAGATGCGGTACCGAATCTGAGAAGAATTTAACAAACCCACACACAGAGTTCACATCTCTTCCAGTTATTGGTGTTGATAAATCCAACAGAAACTGTTTCTTGCCAGGATCAATTTCTACCCCTGCTGCAGATACTTTGTAGCCAAGTAAGTGTATAGTATCTTTAGCAAAAGAACACTTGTCTTCGTTAATCTTAAGTTTAGTATGATTAAGTCGCTTTAAGACTTCTTTAACGAGTTTAGCATGTTCATGTGCTGTCTTTGTAAAGATAACTATATCATCTAAACAGACTGATACGTTATACGACAGGTCCGCAAATAGTTCCATCATAACTTGTTGGAAGAAAGAAGGTAACATGTGTAAGCCTTCAGGTGCACTTTTAAACTGGTACTTCTTACCTTGCCAAGTAAAGGAAAAGTATTTCCTATGAGGCTCATATATCTGTAGTTGATGGAATGCAGCTTTTTAAGTCTATCTTGGAAAAGATAGTCGCACCTCCATTTTGCGTAGTATCTCGCTTATCTTAGGTAAGGGAAAACTATGTTGCGGAATTAGTTTGTTGATTGGCGACAGGTCTAGTACTACTCTTGTTTTACTAAACGTTCCATCAGATTTATATTGATCGACCGCTAAGAGCGCTAAGTTAACTGGGGTTGCATCATAATTGATTTCAATTAGACCCAGTTTTAACCAATCTTCGATTTGGGTTTTGACAACGTCTTTGTGTCTCCAACTCACGTAGTTATGTGAAGGACACTTTAACTTAGAGAAGTCGACGTTTGTTAAGTCAAGTCTAACGTACTTATTAGAGAACTTAAACATACACCAGTCAGTTATTGCAATCTTCCTGTTTTGTATAATTAAGTCCATAATTATATCGGTGAAGTGCGGAATCATATCCTTTGCTTCATCTTCCGGAGGTTTAGGTATCTTTAACATATTATCATCTGACTGATCTTTATTCGGGTCTGGCCCATTAGGCAGACCAGTGAGTGTTATACCTAAACTGAGAAGATCAGTCATACCTATAATTAAATCGTATTTCTGAGACATGTCAGTAACGATTAGGTGAGTCTTCACTTCTCTTCTATCTGACAGCATTATGTGCATAGTCAATGGCTTGTTCGCAAGTAGTAACTTTGCCATTTCCCAAGATTATATCAGTTGTTTCGTTATGGACAGCCATATCTGTAGCGTAGGCTACTCGGCGTGAGATAGCAGAAACTTCAGCCCCTGGATCAAGTAGTGCCATAACTTTTTCTCCATTTACGAAAACTGTTTGAAAGATACGTTCATCTCCTTTGGTATGGATTTTATTGAACATTTTCTCATAATCTTGCTCTAGTGCACACATATGGTACTGTCAGTGCTTAACTTGGACGTCCGGTAAGTCCTTGCAATCTTCTTTCTGCCAACCGTTAGTACCCTTGCAAATAGCACACTCTTTCATATAGTGTCCAAAATCTGGCTTGCCTGGTGCACACTTAACAGGGTCGTGTCTACCATTCCACTTGCCATTACGTTTTGTGAGGTTGTAACCACACTTCTTGCAAGGCGCTCTCACCTTCTTTTCACCTTTCGGTTCGGTAGAAGTAGAGCCAGTACCCTCCAGTAGTAGTGCGAGGTTTCTTAGTACTACGCGCAGTGTTAGTCTCTACTGCGTTACGCTTAGTGGGCTGGGTGTAGCTCGTGGTACTAAGTACTCTAGTAGAGGAATTGGTATGCTTGTGAACTATCTTCTCAAAGACAGACCAAGGCATAGATCGCAAATCACCATAGGCGATGATGTCATCATTGACTTTCTTAAAGAGGTTAGCTCCCAGAGTCTCCATCATCTGACAAATTAATAAATATTCGCTAGTATAGGTACGACCACCCATCCGAGTATTCATATGTGTCAAATGAGCTAGAGCACCTCGAATAGTGGTATCGTTCGCAAATAACATGCGAGACTCTAGAAGTTCACGGACACGTGCATCTTCAAAAAAAGGTGTTAAGTATATTATCACGCAACTGGTGCCAGGGTAGGGCTTTCCAGTTGGGCTCATGGGCCTTCAAGATAGTTCGCCATTCACCTGACTCACAGAAATGAATAAAGGCATTCATCATCTGCTTATCCTTAAGGCTGGCAGACTCCTTAAGTTGGTCGAAGGCCTTCAGTGTCTCCACTGTACTCTCATTAGTAGAGAAATCGACCACAGCCTGCGCGTTACCTAGCTGCTTTATAAAGCTTGGTTCTAAGCGTTCACGAGGCTCATGCTCAGTGCTACGGGCTGCTAGTGCCAAGATGGTGTCTATTTCCTTTCTCTTGTTATCGATTAGATAGCGAATGTTATCCGCTTTCCTATCGTCAAGGTCAGAGTCATTCAATAGACGGTCCTCAAGGACTTGCATACCAGAACGTAATAGCCTGAGACGAGTATGCCTGGTTCTCACTTCCTCATCCTCAGGATTAGAGCTGGAACTCTCTAACGAGGTACTGGTGTAGCGATTGCCAAAATCGTGATTACCAGGGTTAGTTGGCAAAATGAGGGTCGATATTACGAGGATGGTAAGCCTCATCGAGTTCCATACGATCATATCCTCTGACAGGGTTAGGTTTGTCAAGAGGATGGTCGATGGTAGCATCAGAGCTAAAGAGATTAAATTTTGAAATATTATCTCTCTCGCCAGTGGTAACTGGCTTGAGTGGTAAACATACTGGCTGGTAAACCAGTAGATCTCGGGTTCGAAACCCGGCCCGAATTTTTTTTCTTCTTCGGTATAGGAAGAATATCAGCCAAGTGGGACACGATAGAGGGGTCCACAACTGCTGCTGCCGCTAGCTCCTTCAAGAGCGCTTCAGTGCGGTTCAATTGGCGTCGAGATTGAGAGGATCCAACCACTCGTTGTCGAGTTATGGCGTCCTCAGCTTCGGCCCCAAGATTTGAGCTGAATGGAATGGCTTCTCCATCGATGGCGAAACCGAAATTTTCGGACAGGTCCAATACTTCCTTTTCACTCCGGATTTGTGCTGGAGTGTCCTTTAGATGTGGAGTTATAATGTCCCCGACATTCGTATTTAAGAACGTGAAGCATCGTTGTCACGGATTGGAGAGTATACAGTGACTGACACAGGCCCATTTGATCTTGGGGCGGAAGTGTCAAAACTAGGGAAACGTAGGCCCCCTACTGCGAGTAAGATGTAGGCAACAATGCTACAGCTAAGAAAGTCACATGGCCCGCAGACTCGATCTGCTTCGTCTACTGCGGACAAATCGCTAAATATAGTCAAGGAAAGACAAGAGCAGCTATTACACCGTTAGCGACGCTAACGGTAGATATGACTAATGAAATGCAGTACACTGATAGCGATGAGCAAGTAGCAGTTGAAAAAAAACACGGTTAAGATGCCATGCACAGACCAGTAGAAGTAAGTACCATGTACGACGCGGTAGCTATCATTATATAGCAGTAAAACCTCAAAAGTGGCTACTAGCAAGTTTTATGAAAATTAAAGGGTACTGATGAAGCTCAATGCATGCAACCCGGAAATCTCACACCAGCACTGGAGTGGGTGTGATGGCACATATTGCAGTGCAAATAATGTCTGTTCAATAAGAGCGACAGTGCCTGTGGGTGGTATACTTGATGTGACTATGCAGGGACGTTTTCATAAACGGAAGAGCTTATGGAAGAGGCTGACTTGCATGTAAAGGCTATAAAATGCTACCATACAAGGGCATGGGTACGCTTGTACCTAGTGACGTAGTCCCTGCAGCTGTCACTCTTAGAGCTTGAACAGAATGACTGACCCACCCGTTGTCAGATATATTTATAGTCAAGTCATTGCGTTGGTTAGCTACAAACTATGCAGCAGAACACTTTTTTTTTTGCTATGGAATGGACGGCAGCAGTGTATTGTACTTGGTGCACAGCATGAAGCTGAAGACACTACTTTGTAACGCGGTTTATTTTTTGCCGGAGAATCCGCCGTTGGTTGCTCCGGATAAAGTGTTCAAGCCATGACAATGCAGAAAAGGTAAAAGTTGGATCCTCAACAAAATCCCCTCGTGCACTTCAAAGAGGTGTGAACAGTGTTATGTGGCTTTGGTCACTACAAAAGGTCCAGCGTGTCGAGACAAGGAAGGTAGACCATACAGGTGGATTGATGGACGACTTGAATTTGCCGCAGCGAACCGATGAGCTAGCTCCAGTTGATTTCCAGGTTAATTCTGGGCAAAATTATTCGGTTTCACCGAAGGGCATATATTTTAGCGCATTCAATGAAGGATTTGCGACGGTTGGCAGCTAAGCTAAAAAAATTTCGAAATCTGAGTTGGAGGCCCCCATTGTAGATATCAAGTTTGTAGCATACGGTAAAGGCATAACCCTACCTTCAGAAATATGTCGTATGTAACATTCATGATAGACCCACACTCAGAGCCTTGCTACAATGTGTACACGAACAAGGAGTCGACCTTTTTTTTTTATGCACAGCTGTTTTGAAACAAGATGTTCAACTTGGTCTCTGGTGGTGTAATAGAGAACAAAACGCTGCAGGAATCAGATGAATATTTGCCATAGCCGTCACACTGGGTATATAAAATCCAGAGTTTGTGCCCATAGCGTCAGATTGCCGGTGGTGTTGTTTCAATTGATAACTTGTCAACAAGTACTCACACTGCACACCGTACTCAGTGCCTACAGAGCGGTAGTTGCTGTCGGCGGTGCGAGGGAAGCGATATCAGTACTATGGTAAATTTTAGACCTTGGTGTTCTGTCAGCAAAAAAAAAAACGTGTTAAGTCACGAGTTGCAGTACTGTATTGCTGACATCAATTTTGCGCAATACCACCACTCACTTCCTTTGACCCTTTATCACACAGTTGCATATTCTCAGGAATATATATATATGGATTTTGCGCATATTATGGTGTCAATTTCTCAAGAAAGGTTATTGCCGTATATGTTGAGACAACCCAACAGACTAGTATGTACATATAAAGAGAATTGGCAAACAAGGCGGTGTTGGTTATGAA
>LUCW03001361.1:0-40334 GCA_001586965.3 Sphaeroforma sirkka | reverse complement strand
AAGCCAGGATGCAGTGAACGTCACGATAGTAATGATGCTGCATATATCTGTGCGCAATCCTGGCGATGCAGGTCTGTTCTATGGCGGATAACTTAAATAAGCAGTGTCAGTTCCGTCAAAGTATAAGAGATAAAAGAGAGAGGCATAGAAATGCACTGTTATTTCGTACCTTCCAGATCGACTTTTAATTTGATCATACGACGTGTGTCACGTTTACATAATTCAAGTAACCGTTGTATCCCAAATAAAAAAGGTTGCGATTCCATAACAGTTAAGATTTTGCTCTTGACAGCGAAGCGCTCCTACCAGAGGCTCTAATCCATGTTTGTCGCTCGGAGATATATACCGATACACTCTTCAGCGAATGAGAGATGCCGTTCTTTGCTATTTAATTTGTGCACTTTTGCTGCATTTGTTTAAGCTCAGGAAGGTATCCGTTACGCTCGTTGTGGATTCTTCCAGACTCTGGTGAGGAAGATACGTCCTCGTGGAACATAGTCAAGAGATGATGGCCTGTAGCAATACCCAAACCCTGTCCTCTGAAGATACCTCTTAATCCGAACTCCTTGGAGTCAGCGACAACCTCCTTGCATGCCTACGCATCACTCAATCTTCCTACCGTTGATAGAACTTGTCTGCATGATAACTTCCAAACGACAGGGGTTTGGTCATCATAACATAGATGGGACTCACTGCGGAGGATGCAATCAAACCAGTGGCGAATGATCCGAAATCACTCTTGGCTCCGAGCTCTTTCTGGATCCACTTTTTTGTAGTTGGGGTTGTCCGACAAGACCGGTGGTAGCACTGGCAAGGGAGTGACCCATTAGAGGAACGGTACCACGGAATAGAGGCTTGAAGTTCTTTGCCGCTGACTCGCGCAAAATCTCCATAATGGGCTTCTCAGCGCCAGTCTGCTTGAAGTATGCGTTGTTGTTTCTCAATCATACGTACGGGATTGATGAAGGGCGGAAAGAATAGAAGCACCAGGCGGCCACAAGACCGACACTATCTGCATGGGGATCCATAAGAAAGTACTGAATACCTAGAAGGGCTCCAAACTTGGGCACACGCTTGAATCCACACCGATAAGACAGGGGACCTAGACCTGAAAGCGAAGCAGATACAGGAGAATTCCTGAATACTTGTTTTGCTTCTTGAGAGGCCCAATCTTGGGGTCAACAGGCTTACCAGCCAAATCCTTAGCGTATTGCTGTACCAACTGACGGTAAGCTGTGACGGGATTGTCAACAACCGTCTGGAAAGCGGAACCTCCAAGTAGGCGGTCATCACCTGGAATTGAGACACACCATTCTCTTTCTGACCGTGAAGTAGTCTTTAGGTATGATTGATCCATCTTTGTATGTGTGCGTTTAAGTAAATTTCGGGTTCCGTGCTCGGTGTAGTTGGAATAGGATTGGTTTTCATCTAGATCAGGTCAATGGTTATATGTGCATTATTTCGTCTCCTTAGCTTTGTCTTTCGCTTTCAGACACACAGAAGACAAGGTGGACAGCGGCTGAGCGGTAGATCATGCCGCTTTGTTTGCAGTTTGCACAGAGCAGGTCAGCAGGGTTCGCTGTTGCTTCCCATCATTGACGGGCTCAAAACATTTGACACCGAATAATATGACCCAATATAAAAAAAAATTGCGACTAAAATTTTGAAAAATAAAATCACGCGACAACCATTATTCCAGAAGGGCAAATGGTAGTCAACCTCGAAGCTCGAGGAGTCGAAGCTCTACGGCTAGTAGTGAATAAAATATATACACAATTCATATGAATTTTTTAATTATTTTGAAATCGGAACAGGCCAGTTTACAAAGTGCTCACTTCAAGTGTAAAAAGTATTACAAATTCATTGTTTTGTCCTGAAAAGAATATCGATTTTTCTCGAAATATGTATACAATATATGTACTTTTTTTTGGGTTTTCAGATCTGAATTTATTTAAAATTTTGAGCTAGTCTATCGGCGGAACGGCTTTTTCACTCCTCTCTTGTACGGAAGAAAAGACACGGTCAACCAATATAATTTGATTCAAAATCGAAAAACGTTGCGCAGTTCATGAAATCACATGACATATGTGACACTTGCTGTCAAAACCCAAGCTGGTGGCAATGGTGATTGGTGCATAGTGTATATGTATATCTGTCACGCTGTCATCATCAATTTGCACATGAAAATTACGCTGAATCAAAATGCAACGCGCCACTGTCACCAGCCTCATGCATTTACTGCACCGTTGCAGATGCTCAACTGCTTGGTCGTGTAAAAGTAAAACCCGTTTTAAAATATCAGCTCCATACTCTAATATAATTTGATAAATAGACCTCATTTTTTTTTTTAAATTAATAATAAAGTCACGACGGAATTCGGGCTCCTGAGAGCGGGTTGATGTCTGTGAAATTTGTCGTTGTCAATCAATTACCAATTTAAATTTAAATTTTGTACAATTAACTTCAAATTTTCAGAATTGTAGATATCATTTTTTTGTTTTTTTTTTGTTTTTCTCACATGTGATGATGTCACTCCGGCGGAGTTGCCATATTTTATTATGCATTTCGTTGATGGAAAACCGAAAATGGAAGTATGAGAAATCGAGAATCACTCTCGGTAGTGAGGGAAAGTTATTGCCATACCAACAAGAAGCATACTAAGAGCTACCAACTGTGCAACTGGCAACAGCAACCGACAACCGCCGGACAACGTCGCCTTTTTTTCAAACTTTTATCACGCAACCGATTTTTTATCTCTTTTTTAGCATAGTCTTTTAAAATATCATAGGTCCATAGCCCTCTAGAAACGAAACACTTTTAGGCTTTTCCATTTTTCTTTACCAAATTACATAGCCGTCAAAAAGAACAGTATTTTTAGTAGGCTATGCAAATTACTATTATTTTTTTTCTAAACAGCTTAATTTCAATTCGCCTTCGGCTTCACATTATGTGGGCTACTGGTGAACAGACCGGTTTTTAAAATACAACATATTGTACTAACATTCGACCCAAATAACTTTTGAGCTATTGAACATAATCAGGGGTTTTTTTTTGCGGAAGTTGTAGCTTAGGGTTTTCTGAATTGGCTGATACCAGCAACTATGGTTACAATCAAAAACTTCTATTGCCAAAATATATTTCCTAAAAAAAAGTATATTTGGGTAGTACAATATCTTGTACTGCCTACTAAATTTCAAAAAATAACTTCGAGGTGAATTTTTCTTGGTGTATTTTCCACCTAATCATTCAATTTAAAGATACGACTATTTTTTTTTAACCCTGTACCATTTGGGACTCAACCCAAATCATGTTTTAATTCCAGCCAAAACGGTCAAGAATTGGCTGAACGGCGGTATTGTTCAAAAACGTACAAGATATTGTACTAAAATACAATATATTGTACTATTGATAATTTGCCCACTGGGGCACTGGGCACATAGACATAGCGCCTATTTACTACCAAGTACTAGCCCTCCTATCGTCCATTTCGGAAATCTAAATTCGGATGGAATCAGGAATACAACATTTCACCGAACCACCATAAATATATCGACGGTTCGGATTGCTACTTTGTTTTAGGGTACCACCCATAGATTTTCGGATTTTTGGCTCACTCTTCTTGTTCAATTTTCAGAAGGCAATGGTGCGGCAGAATTAAATTTCAGAAAGTCGGAAACTGGAAGCTTTCGAAAGAAAGGAGCAGTTGGAAATTCGGAAATGTAAATAAATAAATAAATAATAGCCTTCGAAAAATTAAAAAACAAACAAACAAATGGTGGAGAAAAAGTTTAAAAACATTGAGATTGATCACGATGGTTTTTTTGTTTTGATACGTATTTATGCATATTAAATTAATTTTTTTTCATACTATGTATTTTGGTTATTTCCCAAAGGCCCAGCTCCCAGGCCCAGCTCCCAGGCCCAGCCCCAGGCCCCAGGCCCAGAGTCCCACACTCCAGAGTCCAGAAACAAGTCTCAAGTCCCCCCCACAATAAGAAGAGAGTCCCAGTCTGGATCTGGACCCAGACTCCCAGACTGCCCAAAAAGACTCCAGACAGTGCAAACTCACGCTGTCTCACAGTCAGTCACCCACGGGATATAGGCCTACAGGCTATATCTTTGCCAGGGCATTTGCAAGTATATGCCTCTTCATGTGCGCCTGTTTATGACCTATAGCCCAGTAAGCCCACAGGCCACACAGGGGAGCTGCAGGACAGTGAAGAGACAGTGATTATAAAAAAATGGAGGGTTTTTTATATATAAAAAACAAATCAATCAAATTGTCTAAAAATTGATTTACATAGATAAAAAGCTAAATTTGCTTCACAGGAGCAGTCAGAACCACACGCAACTTCACAAGGGTTTTATTTATTTACTTTTTTTTAACAAATCTCCGAAACAACACAGGTTGCTTCTCTTTTTTTTTTTGTCTAAAAGAGGCTATGCACATCCCACAGGTTGTATTTATTTATTCCATTTTCCATAGCCTTCTCTAGTACAGTCGAACCTCTTTATATGTCCAGTTCCCATTTTTAGCAGAAATTTGGACATATAAAGAGGTAGACACATCTGGGCCAGGTTTACCCTACCAGGCTCAGTGACTGACTTGTGTGACAGAAACGGACCTACCAAAGGCACTTATTATTCAGGCGTTGTTTTGACTGGCTCGATCGCTACAGATACAGTTTGTGTCGAGTTGTCTGGCTTAATCGGTGTGTCATTGTAGAACAAAGAATCACCACGATAAATTGGTGCCTGACATTTGTCTGTAGACAAGCAGCAACCCATTGAGCCATACCCTTCGCCAATGTGCACGCCACAAATTTCATACATATTGAGGTCAACCAGCACACTTGTGTGAACTTGACGTTGGTTGCACGATCGTGCATTCTTTCACACAGCAACGATCGCCACTAAAAGTGTCTTGCATCAGAAATTATAAATAGTAGTTTATGTACTTTTAATCAGATATTACTACAAGCTTAGCTAAAAATGTTGTGAATAGTTAACACATACAGGTACATACATATTTTATAAAATATACGAACGGGCTCAGACTTCAGAAGGGTCTCTGAGACTAGTCTCATTGAGCGTTGAGACCCGAGGAGGGGCAGGCTGGTGGATAGGGCCTGACTCACATATGGGTCGGCCTAAATAAAAACTGAACATATAAAGAGGTAGACATCTTTTAAACGTTCGACTGTATTTACAAAATTGAAAAGGCTATGAAATAATGAAACATCCCACTGTGTAGCCCAGTCACCAGAGCGAATAATATATTGTTGGTTTTTTATAATTTTCAAGTTAAAAAAAAGCCAATCATTTCTTTCAGATTATTGCTATGTTTAAAAATATATAAATATAACGAGTATGTGGGAAAAGGTTGTCTGATCTCTCTGCTCTCAGCTCTCATAGCCTCCTCTTGAATCTTGATGATAGACGAGATCACACTATCACAGTCATCAGACAAGACTCCAACTCCAAGACTCCAAGAGGCATCCCTCTTCTTTTTTTTTCATGTTCAATTTAGGAGGCTATGAAACAATGGCTCTAAATTCTAATGTTGAACTTTTAGGAGGCTATGTAGTAGAGGGCGCGATCTCACTCTACTTTCTACTAGAGAGTAGAGGCACAAGGAGGCTATGGCTCTCTCCAGCACCTTTTTGGCGCGCTGACCCTGAAACCTCGCAATCAAAAACAGCACACATACAAACCTGTTCGCCTATGGCTCAATACACGCCATCTTAAATGTTTTGGGAGATTGCTACTGTAATAATTGTATGAACTGTGTACTACAACAACTATCAATTAGGAATAATATTATTTATTTCAAAAATGACAAGCATGTTTGTTACAATCTATTCTTAGGGATAATATTATTTATTTCAAAATGACAAGTATGTATGTTACAATGTATGAACATATGGTATGGCTCTCATAGTCGCTGTAGTGGTTCAGGAAAGATTGATGGGAAGAAGTGGTCAGTAAATTCCCGTTTGAAGCTCGGGCCAAGTGAGTCGACAATGGAAGATATGCGCTGAGTCAATTCGAGCCGGTGTTGACAAAACACTGATACTATCGAATGTTCTATATATTCGCTTGCTGACCTACTAAATAGAGTACCCACCTCTGTGGTACGGATCGGGTCTGCGCCGTGTAGTGCCGCGGAATGGGTTAGTGCAGAGTATGAAATACCGAGAAGGACCAGGCTATCCGTCATAATCCGGTTCGGCATGTGTGGGCGCCATCTTCAGGGGGAGGTAACGTTTGTTCCAAGGTGCGTCTGCAAGCGTCGGCGTGATAAGCTCACCACTTATACGGAGGATTGGCGCCGCCTGTCGCAAGTCGGTAGATCGTACTCGGGGTTTAATGACACCCTGTTCGAGGCCTGATTTGCGTCCTCACGCATCAATGTCATCTAAGAAGGGCTGGAGCAAAACCGATCGAGGGGCTTGGATCTGTCTGTCATCAACAAATAGATAGGAGCGGAGGAGCTTGGGCCGATGCAAGTGCTTGGCTATGACAGGAGTACCGTGATTTGAAGCCAGCTTGGGTAGCATGGGTAGCAGAGCCGGGATGGCTCGTATTCAGATTAAGAATGCACTTTTCAAAGATGCGTCTGACTATTTGCGTAAGCGTGATGGGGCGGAAGTCGGCGGGGGAGGTGATGTCTGCATCTGTAAACTTCGATGGAAATACCAAATACTCAGGCTATTGGAGCCATCAAAGTGAATTTAGAACACTTTGGAAATATTGGAAAAAGAGCTTGTATTCAATTATTTAAAATACAAATAAGTGTAACCGTCTTCGGATGTTTTGTCAATTATATCTTTGACTTGTGACTCCATAACTGGTATATCAGAATCAAATGAGCGAGCGAATGAGAGTTCGGAGGTAGGGATACGGTGAGTGCCTAGATTGGTTGCGCTAGTACCATCAATGTTATTCACTTTGTAAGTATCACTCTTCTCATCATGGTAGGGAATAACTAAAGGTCCTATCGTCTTAGAAGAGAGTTCGGTAACGTTGGCGTTTCGATTTATAATGTTAACGTAATCGCCGACTTTGAACTGAACAATGTTCTTAGTGTTATTCCATCGGTCATACGCTTTAAGTAGGACGCGATTCTTGTGCTCGAGTAAACAGGGGTAAACAACGTTCTGCATATGCTCGATCTTTTGTAGCCACGGGGTAGCGTGTTTCTCGGGCGCAGTTTTATCAAACGTTGCTTGTAATTCACTATAGCGGCCAAAGAAATAGTGAAACGGGAGTGTTCCAGTTTGAGGATTCATGCAGTTATTCATTTGAGTCTAAACTCATTTCAAATGATAAGGCCACATATCCTCAACGTCGTCTAGTGCGGTACGCAAGAGTTTCTTAAGTTCTCTATGACGTGTCTCATTTGCATCCTGCGTTTGAGGTTTGTAAGGAACACCACGCCTATGGGTCATGCCTGATACGAGTATAAGTGCCTCCATTACGTCGGTACAAAACTCACTACCGTTATCAGAACATAGTACTCGGGGAAACCGAAGTCATTGAAGACGTGATAGCATAATTCAGCCACTGTTTGTGGACGTTTGTTTGGTATTGCATAAAGCAAGTTATAGCCCGAAGCCACACATAAGAAATGACAGATATATACATCGCCAGTATGCTTGGATAGCGGGAGTCTAACCAAATCGACTATGACTCGGCGCATCGGTTGGTCTTCTGTCACACTTTTTTAGGGGTGCCAACCATATCGCTTGATCTGGTTCTTTTCACAATCAGTACAGCGTCGGTATACTTCACGTATGGTTTCTTTCAGCGCCGGGTGATCAAGCCCTGCACGAATAGCCATTTTATAAGTATGCTCATATGCTCGATGCGTTAAGTTATGTATAATTTTAACTCTACTTTCGAGCTCCTCTAAGTCAGTCAGATTCCGCGTAACGCTGGCTGGATGAACCATAGTCCTGTTGGAAAGGGCAACCTCAGTATCAGGACGGGTAGAGTCCTGAGATACATAACTGACAACATTGGATTGTTGAAGTATCTTCTTCAGTTGTTTCGCAACTCCTGGCTGTTCTTTAAGCAGCGCTTTAAGTAGTTGAGTGCGAGCTTCAGGTTCTCTTAGAGTTTTGAGTCTTTGATCCATGGCCTTAGCTAGTTCCATGTTTTTTACGATCTAATGCCGTTTCAATCTGCATTACCTCGACTGCAATCTTGTTGGGTGCATGTGTTGTACGAGTCTTGAGCTTTGTTCAAACTCTTTAGACTCCTCTAGTTTAGCTAAGAATTCGGTTGAGGGTTTCCACTTAGTGGTACCTGCAGGACCGATGCGACAAACAATGGTGTGTTTCCAAGGCGTCTTCTTAATAGAATAGGATCCCTGATACAAGAACGTGTCGGTTTCACGGTCGACATAAATAGGTTCGTCTTGAATCATATTAATTAAATCACGTATCCATGGGTCGGAGTTACGTAAGGGACAACACAGCGTAATGGTAGATTTAGTAATATTAACATAATTTAACAGCTGTGCGATAAGTTGACAAGGTGGGTTAGCCCACGCATTATGCTTTGATAAGTCAAGCTGAAATGCATCACCTTTAGGATGAGTCAACGACCTATATTCAGAAACCTGTTTGTTATGTTCTGCGGCGAACATATCAACAGTAAATGTACCCCATCGTGATTGAGCGAGGTTAAACCATTTCTTATTTAGCATCCAATCGGTTGCTAATAACTCCTTGACTGTTTTTTTGGTAGTCGGGCACAAGTCGAGAGAGCATGTCAGGAAGATGGTTATGTATTCCTGGTATGTGTGTTATATTAAAAGCGAACTTGGCAATAATGTCATGCCAGCGGCTCACCAACTGTGAATCAGGGTTCATATCTTTTAAGTATGTTAGAGACTTTTGATCACAGGCGACAGTAAAGTAACTTCCATAAAGGTAGTCTTTAAACTGTCTTAGCGCAGTAACTATAGCAAGGAGCTCTTGTTTAACGGTAGGGTAATTCCGTTGACTCTTATTATAACTCTTGCTAAAGAATTGTATGTAGCGCGGTTTACCATTTATCGTTTGGTAAAGCACTCCACCTACCGCTCGATCTGAAGCGTCGGTTGCTACTTGGAATGGGACACCATCCACAGTGTACTGCATGATGGGTGCGTCCATTACTTTACTTTTGACTAGTTTAAATGCATCATCACATTCTTTAGTCCAAAGCTTTCCCAAAGGTCCTTTGTGCAGCCGTAGGTGACTGAAAGGCTTTAAGTAATGAGAAAGATGCGGTACCGAATCCGAGAAGAATTTAACAAACCCACACACAGAGTTCACATCTCTTCCAGTTATTGGTGTTGATAAATCCAACAGAAACTGTTTCTTGCCAGGATCAATTTCTACCCCTGCTGCAGATACTTTGTAGCCAAGTAAGTGTATAGTATCTTTAGCAAAAGAACACTTGTCTTCGTTAATCTTAAGTTTAGTATGATTAAGTCGCTTTAAGACTTCTTTAACGAGTTTAGCATGTTCATGTGCTGTCTTTGTAAAGATAACTATATCATCTAAACAGACTGATACGTTATACGACAGGTCCGCAAATAGTTCCATCATAACTTGTTGGAAGAAAGAAGGTAACATGTGTAAGCCTTCAGGTGCACTTTTAAACTGGTACTTCTTACCTTGCCAAGTAAAGGAAAAGTATTTCCTATGAGGCTCATATATCTGTAGTTGATGGAATGCAGCTTTTAAGTCTATCTTGGAAAAGATAGTCGCACCCTCCATTTTGCGTAGTATCTCGCTTATCTTAGGTAAGGGAAAACTATGTTGCGGAATTAGTTTGTTGATTGGCGACAGGTCTAGTACTACTCTTGTTTTACTAAACGTTCCATCAGATTTATATTGATCGACCGCTAAGAGCGCTAAGTTAACTGGGGTTGCATCATAATTGATTTCAATTAGACCCAGTTTTAACCAATCTTCGATTTGGGTTTTGACAACGTCTTTGTGTCTCCAACTCACGTAGTTATGTGAAGGACACTTTAACTTAGAGAAGTCGACGTTTGTTAAGTCAAGTCTAACGTACTTATTAGAGAACTTAAACATACACCAGTCAGTTATTGCAATCTTCCTGTTTTGTATAATTAAGTCCATAATTATATCGGTGAAGTGCGGAATCATATCCTTTGCTTCATCTTCCGGAGGTTTAGGTATCTTTAACATATTATCATCTGACTGATCTTTATTCGGGTCTAGCCCATTAGGCAGACCAGTGAGTGTTATACCTAAACTGAGAAGATCAGTCATACCTATAATTAAATCGTATTTCTGAGACATGTCAGTAACGATTAGGTGAGTCTTCACTTCTCTTCTATCTGACAGCATTATGTGTGCATAGTCAATGGCTTGTTCGCAAGTAGTAACTTTGCCATTTCCCAAGATTATATCAGTTGTTTCGTTATGGACAGCCATATCTGTAGCGTAGGCTACTCGGCGTGAGATAGCAGAAACTTCAGCCCCTGGATCAAGTAGTGCCATAACTTTTTTTCTCCATTTACGAAAACTGTTTGAAAGATACGTTCATCTCCTTTGGTATGGATTTTATTGAACATTTTCTCATAATCTTGCTCTAGTGCACACATATGGTACTGTCAGTGCTTAACTTGGACGTCCGGTAAGTCCTTGCAATCTTCTTTCTGCCAACCGTTAGTACCCTTGCAAATAGCACACTCTTTCATATAGTGTCCAAAATCTGGCTTGCCTGGTGCACACTTAACAGGGTCGTGTCTACCATTCCACTTGCCATTACGTTTTGTGAGGTTGTAACCACACTTCTTGCAAGGCGCTCTCACCTTCTTTTCACCTTTCGGTTCGGTAGAAGTAGAGCCAGTACCCCCTCCAGTAGTAGTGCGAGGTTTCTTAGTACTACGCGCAGTGTTAGTCTCTACTGCGTTACGCTTAGTGGGCTGGGTGTAGCTCGTGGTACTAAGTACTCTAGTAGAGGAATTGGTATGCTTGTGAACTATCTTCTCAAAGACAGACCAAGGCATAGATCGCAAATCACCATAGGCGATGATGTCATCATTGACTTTCTTAAAGAGGTTAGCTCCCAGAGTCTCCATCATCTGACAAATTAATAAATATTCGCTAGTATAGGTACGACCACCCATCCGAGTATTCATATGTGTCAAATGAGCTAGAGCACCTCGAATAGTGGTATCGTTCGCAAATAACATGCGAGACTCTAGAAGTTCACGGACACGTGCATCTTCAAAAAAAGGTGTTAAGTATATTATCACGCAACTGGTGCCAGGGTAGGGCTTTCCAGTTGGGCTCATGGGCCTTCAAGATAGTTCGCCATTCACCTGACTCACAGAAATGAATAAAGGCATTCATCATCTGCTTATCCTTAAGGCTGGCAGACTCCTTAAGTTGGTCGAAGGCCTTCAGTGTCTCCACTGTACTCTCATTAGTAGAGAAATCGACCACAGCCTGCGCGTTACCTAGCTGCTTTATAAAGCTTGGTTCTAAGCGTTCACGAGGCTCATGCTCAGTGCTACGGGCTGCTAGTGCCAAGATGGTGTCTATTTCCTTTCTCTTGTTATCGATTAGATAGCGAATGTTATCCGCTTTCCTATCGTCAAGGTCAGAGTCATTCAATAGACGGTCCTCAAGGACTTGCATACCAGAACGTAATAGCCTGAGACGAGTATGCCTGGTTCTCACTTCCTCATCCTCAGGATTAGAGCTGGAACTCTCTAACGAGGTACTGGTGTAGCGATTGCCAAAATCGTGATTACCAGGGTTAGTTGGCAAATGAGGGTCGATATTACGAGGATGGTAAGCCTCATCGAGTTCCATACGATCATATCCTCTGACAGGGTTAGGTTTGTCAAGAGGATGGTCGATGGTAGCATCAGAGCTAAAGAGATTAATTTGAAATATTATCTCTCTCGCCAGTGGTAACTGGCTTAGTGGTAAACATACTGGCTGGTAAACCAGTAGATCTCGGGTTCGAAACCCGGCCCGAATTTTTTTTCTTCTTCGGTATAGGAAGAATATCAGCCAAGTGGGACACGATAGAGGGGTCCACAACTGCTGCTGCCGCTAGCTCCTTCAAGAGCGCTTCAGTGCGGTTCAATTGGCGTCGAGATTGAGAGGATCCAACCACTCGTTGTCGAGTTATGGCGTCCTCAGCTTCGGCCCCAAGATTTGAGCTGAATGGAATGGCTTCTCCATCGATGGCGAAACCGAAATTTTCGGACAGGTCCAATACTTCCTTTTCACTCCGGATTTGTGCTGGAGTGTCCTTTAGATGTGGAGTTATAATGTCCCCGACATTCGTATTTAAGAACGTGAAGCATCGTTGTCACGGATTGGAGAGCACAGTGACTGACACAGGCCCATTTGATCTTGGGGCGGAAGTGTCAAAACTAGGGAAACGTAGGCCCCCTACTGCGAGTAAGATGTAGGCAACAATGCTACAGCTAAGAAAGTCACATGGCCCGCAGACTCGATCTGCTTCGTCTACTGCGGACAAATCGCTAAATATAGTCAAGGAAAGACAAGAGCAGCTATTACACCGTTAGCGACGCTAACGGTAGATATGACTAATGAAATGCAGTACACTGATAGCGATGAGCAAGTAGCAGTTGAAAAAAACACGGTTAAGATGCCATGCACAGACCAGTAGAAGTAAGTACCATGTACGACGCGGTAGCTATCATTATATAGCAGTAAAACCTCAAAAGTGGCTACTAGCAAGTTTTATGAAAATTAAAAGGGTACTGATGAAGCTCAATGCATGCAACCCGGAAATCTCACACCAGCACTGGAGTGGGTGTGATGGCACATATTGCAGTGCAAATAATGTCTGTTCCAATAAGAGCGACAGTGCCTGTGGGTAGTATACTTGATGTGACTATGCGGGACGTTTTCATAAACGGAAGAGCTTATGGAAGAGGCTGACTTGCATGTAAAAGGCTATAAAATGCTACCGTACAAGGCATGGGTACGCTTGTACCTAGTGACGTAGTCCCTGCAGCTGTCACTCTTAGAGCTTGAACAGAATGACTGACCCACCCGTTGTCAGATATATTTATAGTCAAGTCATTGCGTTGGTTAGCTACCAAACTATGCAGCAGAACACTTTTTTTGCTATGGAATGGACGGCAGCAGTGTATTGTACTTGGTGCCACAGCATGAAGCTGAAGACACTACTTTGTAACGCGGTTTATTTTTGCCGGAGAATCCGCCGTTGGTTGCTCCGGATAAAGTGTTCAAGCCATGACAATGCAGAAAAGGTAAAGGATTGGATCCTCAACAAAATCCCCTCGTGCACTTCAAAGAGGTGTGAACAGTGTTATGTGGCTTTGGTCACTACAAAGGTCCAGCGTGTCGAGACAAGGAAGGTAGACCATACAGGTGGATTGATGGACGACTTGAATTTGCCGCAGCGAACCGATGAGCTAGCTCCAGTTGATTTCCAGGTTAATTCTGGGCAAAATTATTCGGTTTCACCGAAGGGCATATATTTTAGCGCATTCAATGAAGGATTTTGCGACGGTTGGCAGCTAAGCTAAAAATTTCGAAATCTGAGTTGGAGGCCCCCATTGTAGATATCAAGTTTGTAGCATACGGTAAAGGCATAACCCTACCTTCAGAAATATGTCGTATGTAACATTCATGATAGACCCACACTCAGAGCCTTGCTACAATGTGTACACGAACAAGGAGTCGACCTTTTTATGCACAGCTGTTTTGAAACAAGATGTTCAACTTGGTCTCTGGTGGTGTAATAGAGAACAAAACGCTGCAGGAATCAGATGAATATTTGCCATAGCCGTCACACTGGGTATATAAAATCCAGAGTTTGTGCCCATAGCGTCAGATTGCCGGTGGTGTTGTTTCAATTGATAACTTGTCAACAAGTACTCACACTGCACACCGTACTCAGTGCCTACAGAGCGGTAGTTGCTGTCGGCGGTGCGAGGGAAGCGATATCGTACTATGGTAAATTTTAGACAGGTGTTCTGTCAGCAAAAAAAAAAACGTGCCAGTCACGAAGTTGCAGTACTGTATTGCTGACATCAATTTTGCGCATGCCACCACTCACTTCCCGTGACCCTTTATCACACAGTTGCATATTCTCAGGAATATATATATCGGATTTTGCGCGTATTCGCCAGTGTCGAATTTCTCAAGAAAGGTGTGCCGTATATGTTGAGAGACAGCCCAACAGACTAGTATGTACATATAAAGAAATTGGCAAACAAGGCGGTGTTGGTAGAATTTGACTTTAATGATCTTTTAGAGCTGTGCTGTGACTCTTGTGACTCTGTTGGAGTAGCTGGGGGTATGCTTGTCCGTAGCACAGAGAGGCCGAGTTTAGTGATGCATAGCGCAGTTATCATATTATTGAAACGAGGGATGGCTATTATGTACATGTACAAGCCACGACGGTCAAAACACTCGTTGACCATATCTACACGCACCACGAAACGCTAGTCTCTATGCTGGTGAGAGAGCTGCATGAGTTCAAAGACTCGGTCTGAAGACGTCGTACTTAGAGGTATGCACAAGTTTTGAGTGACTAAACCTAGTTATCAAGTATGTTCCAGGTGAGGGAAATCCGGTAGCGGATGTTCTGTCCAAGTTATAATAACATGTAGACCGTATTATGTTGAAGGCCAGGTACCGACGACAGATACGCGACGGGTTTTAATGTTCAGCGCTACTAATGTGACTATTCCTCAGATGAAAAGAATATAGCCTAGCCAAAAAAAATGTTTCAAGAATGCTTGATATTGTGCGGAAAGTTTTGCACAGCCAGGGAACAGTAGGATGACCACATTATTTCAGCTTACACTGGCAGCTGATATTTTCTTCTTATTGCTTACGTGGTTTGGGATCAGGTGGTACATGTATCCACCTTGGTCTAAGCTTGCTGTATTGCTGCAACAGCGGTGTGTCTGTGCTTTTCAGAGGCTCCAGGGCTCCAGGATTACTTTTGGCAGATGAGCCTATAGCAATTATACCATAGTATAGCGTGTTCTTGCATCATGGCAGCAAGGAGATATCACCTCCGCGTTTTGTCAAGTAGATATGTTATTCGAGCCCCCATAAATTTCAGCTGTGAAAATGCTTCTGGAATAAAATAAATGAGAAACGCGTGATGCCGAAGTCGATGGTGGTTGCGTTGCAAGCGGTTAATAGACAGTAGAACTCGTACATGTAGTAAGTGGAGATCTCCGAGGAAATGAGGACGGTTAGAGTATGGTAGGACCCTGTTCTGAGGTTCATTTTAAATACAGCCCGTGGAAAACACATAGAATTTTGCGATCTTTATTATCTCAGAATCACGATTGGAATAACTTAAGCAGTTGCAATTAGCTTCTACAAAAAGAGAAAGCATATATAGATATACTCACGAACGACTAAGGTTATTGAAGCTTTGTTGCAATATTGTCGCGATGTAAAATATATTGTATGCTCGTGCTGATACTATTGTATTTGTATTAAATAAATTGTGTAGCAAATGAGCTATACAATAAAAACCCAATCTTTTACCTCATTTGATCTTGAATTTTCGGCTTATCAAATGCCGTATTTTAACATAGCTCTCAGTAGTTTTAGAACTACAAACGTCTGTAGAAGAAAGATCTAGTTTGTAAAGAAAAAGCCAAAATAAAATGGTTTTGGTCATGTCTTACCTAGGTATATATGTGCCTGTATTTACAAGTTCAAGACACGTGTTGTACTCTATGCCAATAAGTACTAGGTCCAGTAACTATTTCCGATATAGGCGCCTTATGTTCGATATGTATGCTTAAAGCCAGTGGCTGCTTTCCATTTGTTCTTTAGGTCGAAAAAGATTTTTCAATGTTTGTAAGCAGATCAGATAATTATGTCACATAAGAAGTAGGTGGCAGATAAGGGACTTCGTATCCATCAGTGGTTGGAGTAACATCCTTCCGTTTATCTTTTGTATTTTTATGTAGAGATTTCAAAAGGTACGATTGACTTGGAATAGAGTTTCGTGGCGTTAACGATTATGTTCAAAATGTTAACGTAACATCTAACTTTGAACTGAACAAAGTTCTTTGTAATATTCCATCAGATTTTCGTGCTCGGCTAAACAAGGGTAGATAACGTTTTCATATGCTTGTTTCTTTGTAGCCACGGGATAATGTGTTCCTTGGGCTCAGTTTTAACAAAAGTTGCTTGTAATTCACTATAGCAGCAAAAGAAATAGTGAAACGAGAGTGTTGTAGTTTGAGGATTCATGCCGTTATTCACTTGGTTTTAAACTCAATTTAATTGACAAGCCAAGATATCATCAACAACATCTAATGCGGTACGCAATTCCCCTGTCACGTGTCTTATTTGAACCCTACTTTTGCATATGGTTCATGCCTTATAGAGTATAAGTGCCTCCATTGCATCCACATCGGTACAGAACTCGCTACCGTTATCGATACATAGTACTCGGGGAAAGCCAAAGTCAACAAAGACGTGATAGCATGACTCTGCAATTGTTTGCGAGGTAGGACATAAAGCAAATTGTAGCCCGAAGCCACACATAAGAAATAACAGATTTATACATCGCCCGTATTCTTGAATTGCGAGAGTTAAACCAAATCGATTATCGAACAGCCATCTTATATAAGTATACCCATAGGCTCGATGAAATAAGTTATGAATGATCGCAACTTTATTTTCGAGCTCTTCTAAGTTATTCAGATTTTGAATAACACCGGCTGAATGAATCATCTCCCCGGTAGATAGGCATATTCATTATTAATAGAAGTGGTTTCTTGTAATATATAGTTAACAACTTTAGATTGTCTAAGTGTCTCCTTCAATTGGTTCACAACTCCTTGCTGTCCTTCAAGCAGCGTTTTAAGTAGTTGAATGCGAGCTTCAGGTTGGGTTTAAAAAAGCGCAAGTATACGAAAGGTGGCCTTAAACCACAGCCAGTACATAATGGCACCAAGATAGCCTTCGACCCCGCTTGTACATTTCGTGTGAGTTCTTGAGACCATGTGATTAAAAGCAGACATAATCTAACATTGAAATTTTCAAGCTGAGGAGGGGGTGGATGGGGGTAAAAAAGCAGGTTTTTAATAGTAGAAGCATATTTTCAACATACTTCTAAATTCCTGAAATATATAAAAACATAAAGGTAGATAGATATCTTGAATATTAATAATAAACCAATTTCGCACCTTTAAAATTCAATAGTACACATGGGGATAGAGACTCGACTGTGAACATTTAGTGGTTTTCCTTCGATCATTAGTTTCACCAACATTGAGATTTATACAAGACATCGATTCAGGCCAATTATGAGACATAATATATTTTTCTTCAAATACTCACAGAGCAAGATATCTACTGTGAAATAAGCCATGTCGAGTCCTCCTGGTCAGCCAACTAGATGTGCCCGTCTATCCTTGAATGGGATGGAGAGCTAGGGACCAACCGATGGGGTTCTCTAAGTGTAATGGAAGTACTGCACCAGTTTAGTGATTTCAATTCTCTTTTCATTTGTCTCGAGCTGGATTTGAATTATTTTATTGATAGTTATTATACGAGGATTGTTTCGAAGCAATGCGACCAATGAAACGAATCTGATCTAAGTTGCCAACACCAACCAAATCTAGACCGAAGTAGTGAGTGATCAAAGCGGAACTATATATACAAAAGTCTCAATCTAAAACAACCGAGGGCTGAAGCTAGACTTTATTTCGTGAAAAGTAACTTATTTGTTTTAACTTAACGTTCAGTACAGTCAGCCTGATTAAGCCAACATTACTCAAGTACCGCGCCGGCAGCCGAAGAAAAGACTGCAACGGCTGGCAGCGCCATTGTGACGGCGAAATTCGGCGGAGTCCCATGCGCGGTCACGGTCGCGCTCACACAGTAGGGACAGTGATCGAGACGGTGGCCGTGGTCAAAACCTCGAGCGCAGGCCATGTTGTCATAAATGTAAGAGCAGGTTTCATGCTACGGCTCAGTCCGCGACGTTAATTAAAAACTACCATTGCGTGGCAGCAGCAGGTGCTGCGAGATGACAAGACTCAGGGCGCAGTTGTGGCAATAGATAGGGCTTGGGCGTACGCAAACTCGGGTTGTTTTTAACCTAATAACAAAAAATGTGTTGCTGCAGATAGGAGAAACGCCTGACAGGCCATGCGAAATAACACCGCTGAGTGATTGGTATGACACGGGGGAGCTAAAGCTTTGTCCCCGATGTTACAAATCTACCATTGTGCGGCAGCACCAGATGCTGCGAGGTGATAAGACTCAGGGCGCTGTTGTGGCAATGGATAGAGCTATGGCGTACGCAAACTCAGGTGGGGTTTTAACCTAATAACGAAAAATGTGTTGCTGCGCGGATAGGAGAAACGCCTGACAGGTCATACGAAAGACCCCTGAGTGAGTGGAACGACATGGGCGAGCTAAAACCTTCTCATGTCAAGTCGTGGATATTTTGATGCGTGGGATGTAGAAGCATAGGCTAGGCAGTAAGTAGTCAGAAGAGAAGTCGCGAAGGCCGGAGCCCTTGGAAATGATGCGAAAGTGACGGTATAGCAGGTGTGGGAGAGCATGATCATTGAGATTCTCTGCTTAGAGTACGTACACATAGTCCTAGAAGGGATGAGTGCTTGAAGGCAAGGGGTATGATCACGAGGGTCTCCTGTTATCGGTGGTTAAGAATGGCGCGTAAGACCCGCTTGAACCAAAAGGAAAGTGTCAATGCAGCCACCTGAGATGTCTGGGGGCAGCAGCTCGTTAGCTCTGGCTTGGTTTGGTCGAGAGCAAAATAACAAAGGCGAAGGCGTCGCCCAGTGATGCTTAAGATGTACCCGGTGTGAGCAAGATGCAAGAGCTGTACTCTTCTAAGTTACCTGACCTGGTGAAACGGAAGCGTTAGAGACTATAACATACTAAGAGTAGAAAATAGTAAATGAGTTTAATTACAAAAAAAAATTTACTTTGAGACCGAGACGTCTAGTTCCGCTTTTATCACTCACTACTTCAGTCTACTATATTAATTTTAGGTTGTCGACAACCCAGATTGAAACGATATTGATTTGTCGCACTCATGCTTCAAAACTATCGTTCATAGATGTTCTTGGCATCATAAAATACTTATATATTCATTTTTTTTTTCTTAAAAAAGAGAATAAAACTATAAATCAAGATACCAAGATGGTGCAGTGATTCCAGCGCACCTAGAGTCCCATCACTGGGTACCTGACTCTCCACCTCATTTAATGCATAGACTTACACATCTAGTTGGCTGGTCAGAAGGACTCAACTTGTATTTTTTTCGCAGTATACTATGTTGTCCTGTGAGGATTATATTTGTCGAGTCTCTGTCTTGTATATATTTCAATATTTGGTGGAAACTTATTTCTTGAACAATAACCATCGACTGTTTACAATAGAGCCTCTCAACTTCAAAGGTATATATTATTCTCAAACAAATATTCAAACTTGAATTGTCTGCATGCTACTATATTCCTTACGTTTATATGTATTCCAGAATTTCATTTTACGTAAACATGTGCCTCTACTATGTCAAGAACCCGTTTTTGTTATCCCCCCCCTCCCTCCCACCAATATGAGAGGTTACAGGTCTCAGACCAGATTTTACAGCAAGAAACCCTCGTTGTTTTATAGAAGTCATCAGAGTCAGCTCACTTCCGAGAGCTAATCAAGTTGCTTAAGTTACTCCCGATAGTTGAGTTGATACTTAACCCTTCCTGATGGCTCTACCATATACTGCTACGCGGATATTATCAGTGATATATTGATATATCGACTCCCGAGAGCAGATTTAGTTTCTCAACCGACTCCCGAGAGTAGATTAAATTTGTCAACCGCAACATTCTAAAATAACTGCGTTCCTATGTGTGTCACAACCTATGCCGAAAGGCATAATATGATCAGCGCAAATTTAGTTGCAGAGAAGTCGAAATAGAATAGCATCGATGTGTTAAAAGTGTTTTGCAGAAGGTTTCTCAAACTAACTATATGCGTTTTTACAATGGCCAGCCCAAGCGGCAGAACACAAGCACAAACATCTTAGATATAAAACTAAAGGTGAGGTCAGAAATAAGTATATACATTTGCACCTTATTTAAAGTCCACTACATTACACTCTAACACCCCGCTCCCCTCTAACCTTGAAAATTTCAATGCTTGCTTTTATGTCTCAGACAACTCGCATGAATTGTACATGCGAAACTGATTTCCAGACAATGGTTGCCTAGGCTTATAGGTTAATTGGTTGCTCTGTTATATTTTCTGAGGTTTTCGATGTGTTGCGACGAATTTAAACCCTAATAGTCCTAATGTAGGGCCAAATTGTCACTGACGTCAGTGGAAGTGCCGCTGGTGTCAGTCTCAATGAGGATTATGGCCCAGCATGGGCACCATGTTTTAGATATTCTGTAAAGATCATATATTTTATACTTACACGAAGAGAATAAAGTTACTTGTAAATAAATGTTCTAACAGCTTATGTACTTTATTAGTACCTTATTTTATTAGATAAGCGAATCAACCCCCACCCGCACGGACCACCCAGCCACTCTTTGTACACAACACGCACTCTAGCCTTCACGATGCCGGCTTTCAATAACTCAACCAGCATCACTGTCCCTCGTAACAGCATTTCGTCCTTAACTCTTCTCAGCGATCGTGCCAACTCCTTCCCACACCTTAAGACTACCGCTCCCTCGACCACGCAAATCGACACCTGCGCATGATCAGCACCGTCTTTATCCGTATTATCGATTTTGATGTCATCTCGCAAATTTATCCCATCAATGTTTTTCTTCCAGCCCTCACAGCATTCTCTGAAATCGCCACAAACGCCGCTATCACAGAACGAAACGACCAACTCGCCACACACACTACCAAATATACTCAACTGTGCACCACTCCCGATGCCTACGAAGCCACTATCGCTCGTCTTAACAAAGAAAAGGACACCCACTTTGACAAACTGAAAGCCGCCAGAGCAGATCGCGATGCACACTTTACTGACGCCCACGAAGCCACTTTCGACCGTCATCAGAAAAACAGAGACACCCTCATCACCAAACTCAAAGTCGCCAGAGCAGATAGCGACACACACTCCAAAAAAGAAAAGAAAAATGATGAATGCCGCGAGGCATACAACCAACTACAACACTACACTTTCCTCGTTGACAATACCCACCTATGAAAATCAGTGACGATTCGATTTCAGAAGCCACGCCAATGAGATCAGTCACCTTCGCAGTGAACAAGCCAAACTTGGCGCCACTATTTTTGCACATCGCCAGGACCACAACCAACTAATCGCCGCCCTACTTGAAGAAATCAACGAGCTTCAGGAACTCCTTGGACGCGCACACGTAGAAATCCCCACTCTCACAAATGATCTCCAGACATCCCGCGCAAATTCTTCATCAGATGACCCCCACACACTCCGCCAACGTTTCCAACTTACAGTGCACAATTACGCCGCTCATCGTTACCCCAAACTCCACCCAACACACCTCCCGCCTCCTCCCCTTTCGGCACCCCCGTCTCCAGCTCCACGCAACAAGTACATAATATACCTAGCAGCCGGGTCAGCTCATCCAAAGCACTCAAGTACACAAGCAGCTACCACGCCACGAAACACACAGGCGACAAGAACTTCATCAACTGGCATAGACTATTCCGTCACATGATGAGGAAATACGAAGTACTGCATGCACTTCACTCAGACACCATGCTGACTAACCCGAACAGACCGTAGGCACCACCATTCACCTCGAATCTCTTGGTCAGGGCCTCCCCAAACAATATGATACATACCTTGATCAATCCTCCAGCCTATTCTATTAACGCATCTGCCAAGACTCCAACTCCGGAACAATCGGTCGCATCTGTGATTTGCTTGTCCTGCTTCTCAGACTCACTCAACAATCACCGCTCGATGACAGTGTCACCAAAAGTTACGCACACACGGGTCCAACTCGAAGGACTCAACACCACCACTCCAAAGCTCTATCACATATACAGCTTGCTACAGTCACTTCCGGACGGCTTCCAGCATATTGCCCAGGACACCATGGCATCCAAAAGTCCGCAACCACGCTATCAACAACAGCACCATCCTAGGCTCATCTTCTGTCTATGGCGTTGCCAGCATTCGCACAAGCAACAGAAACAACACCACCAACGCCAACAACGGTACCCGCAAAACCCGCACCACACCACTCGGCATTGACCCAACCACTGGCAACTGTTTCGCATGTACCAAGGCCAGACATGGTGCATGTAATTGTCCCAATACCAACAGTTGTTGCTGCTGGGACCCTAACCACATGGGCTCTGTGTGTCCAATGAAGGGACCCCTCTCTTGTACCAACTGTCGACTCGCCACTGGCCACACCACAGAGGCATGTCGCCGACATTGAGACGGCAGGGCCTGGCACGCAACCACCCCTTCCACCTTCTCCAAAAGTACCTCCTACCCCATTCACTACACTGTACAGTCACTCACCTTGCGCGCAAAGCACCACATTGACACTAACCTCTCGACCACCCTCGCCATCGTTTTTATTGATTCTGGTGTAGACATCTTCTTTGTATCCTCCACTGGCAAGCTCACAGACATCGAAACCGGCACTTACATCATCGAACTCGCCGGTGGCAGTGCCACCACCGCTGCTACTCGCGGCAACATACCTGGCCTTGGACCTGCCCTAGTTCTCCTCGCGCTGCCCAACCCATTCTACCGGTCCGTTATCTCTTGCGATATGGCTAAACTGTCACATTTTTCGAGATCGACCAACCGAACTGAACACCTCTGGGCAATGTCACATCACCTATGGAACCGACACTATCAAGGTAATTACTGAAGCATCCGGCCGATATCAACTGAACGCCATCCAGGCTGAGAGCCTAAACCTCCATCACACTCACTTCGGCCACCAACCAACACGTGTCACCAAAGCAATCGCCAAGGCCAACTACCTCCCCATCCAACCTTCGCTCAAATACTGTAACGACTGGCAGCTAGCCCCCAAACTATTCGAACAGCATGTCACCCTTTCATTCGGCCCGGTGGACATCGACATATTTGCCACTAAGCATAACGCGCAAGTCCCTACCTACTGTACCGCCGATTAAGCTGACAAAAACACACAATACCACGATGCCTTCAACATAATTGGAATCAACCTACCAAACGACTCTACGGAAACCTACTTTAGAATGACTTCCTTCGTGGCAATCGCAAGCTCGATAAAGATCACTGTCGCATGATCTGGATCCTTCCCGTTGTGGTCAGAATACAAGTACTTATATTTATTTGATTATTTTAGGTTTATTACAAGTTTTACAGTTTATCAGAATAATCTGATAAACTGGGTTTTAGGGTTTTGCTGGTTTACAACACATGACTGATGACTCATTTAAGAGTCAGTCATTTTAGGATTACTGTTTACAATTACTAATAAATGAACAACGTCCCCCTCCCTGAGGAGGGAGAACGTTGAGATATAGTTACTCGACGTGTACTTACTACACCGTCAACCCTTCCGCGTCATATCCAACTTCAATCACATGGGGAATTCATCTCCTCTTTGCCCAATACATTCATCCGCCGACAATCTGACGGCACCCAGGGCTTCATCACTAGCGCTATCTGGTTTTACACCGGTGTTGCTATTTCTGGACCAGCCAAATACGTCATCTCTATTCCCGACGCCCTTCAAACAGCTATCGACATATTCATACTACACATCGGCAAGTCCTCCTGCACGTGCACCTACTGCGCCAAATAAAAAAAATGCACAAACGCCCCACCAGGAACACGGTTCAATGGCAAGTCGACCTTGAAGGCAAATTTGAAGAAAGATACGGCGGCCACACTTACACCACCACCCGATACTTCGAACGCACATCAGGTCTGAAATACGAGGAATACCTCCATCATAAAGATGACGCTGCTGACACACTCGATAAATTATACACGTTTATCGAGCCCATTTTCCACGTATCCGTACCATCATCGTTGATTCCGGCGGTGAGTTCATCTCCGTTGAATGCAAACACGTAAATCACCTGCAACCCTAACGACTCCGTCAAACTCGGCGGCGTTGAACGCGCCCACCAAGTCAACATGGATATGGCACTTTGCCTCATCGCTCAATCAAAACAGCCATGCCATATGTAGGCTGGAGCAAAATCATACGCCTTCCACATATGCCAACATGTCACTGCGCGACACGGATCCCGGAAAGGCCAGCCACTACGAGGCATTCTTCAGCCGACAAATCACCCCCTATGAAAGTATGACACTTTCCTACGATCACGGAAACAAAGACAAACTCAGTTCAAGGTCCACACTGGTGTCCTGTTTGCCCGCAACCCATTCTCGCAACACCCCGACGAATATCGCATGCTCAATATCGCCACAGGCCGCATCATGACATATCGCGATGTACGTTTTAATGAGGGTACCTTTCCCCAATGGAAGAATCACGGTTTGAAATTTAAGCCATATTTCACCGACGAACAGCTCTCCATCACTAGCATATACCATTACACTTTCCCCACGCTACCAGTCACCGATCTACCCGCATCTGCACTCGCCACAGTCGACGCCACTGACGTCAAACCTGACACACGACCTGCAAATCAACAAACATCGAAACCACATCAGCAGACATATCTTCGGCTGCCACCAACCCCGTATCGGGATCCCTCACTGCTGCCGCCACTCCGACCCCTGCCAGCGACTCCACAACGCAATCCAACACGCATCACGCCCGGCGGTATCCATCTCTGACGAATGACAGGCCCAGTAAGCAGCAGTTAGCACAGCAACTCTAAACCTAACTCAACGCTAAACGTACAATCAGACCGTGCCGCAGACACACAATCACGCATCCTTGGTACCACTCAAAACAATAAGCTGCACACACACCTGTAGAAACGCCCCAAATCAAGCGAGCTTCGCAATCTCCTAATCAACACATACGACAGCAACTCGTATCACACCGACGTCTTCGCAACTACCGCTAGCCTACCTCACTTCTAATAGAGCGACAGCGAAACACTAAATAAAATCTCTTCGGCGAAAATAGTACTGAGAGGGTTAAATATAGACAATGTCTCAGCCTCACAATCCCTCAGAGTATTGCTGTTTTCACGAGGCATACCTAACTTTACTAAAGACTCATTTCGGTTATTTACTTTTCAATTTTAATATATTCAGACTTAACCTAAGCGTTTATTTACTCTAAGGCGTTAATATCGCCTTGATAGACCGAATCTCACACATTTTAAAGTTAGCAAATGTATTAACTACTTAGACTACTTAGACGTAAAGGTAGATAACTACCACAATTTTTTTCTTGAACACAGTCATCCCTTAAGAGAATAAGACTGAAGTCATAAGTTAAGGTTATGACAAAGAAAGACAATACGCCTGCAAAGAAACGTAAGGCCGAACGTAAGAAGCTGGAGAGAGAAGCCGCTAGCGCTGTCGCAGCTACGGCTACCGCAGAAGCAACCGCTGCTGCTGCCGATGCGTTTAACCGCACCGTAGCCGAAGCACTTGTCACCGACATTAATAGTCAGGGCAATGCTTCGGATAAGGATGTAGCCACTCCGATTAAGGAGACTACTCCTACAGATAGAGCTCGAGGGCCAACTATTGCCTCAACTTCGAAGCTCACATTTACGAAGCCAAGAAGTAAGACAAGGGACACGTCTCAAGACGCCCCAACCAATTCTTCTGATGAAACTCAGAAAGAAAATTTCACAATTATAAGGGACAAAGTCGAATCTCAGAAGGTACCTATACCGGAACCAGAAGAGGAGGCAAGCTCAAGTGGCAAACCCGAATCTACGTCCGAGACCACTGAGCCAACGTGCATAAGTAAGTTAACACTGAAAATACTGATCTTAAGAATCAGTTAGCCGCCCTTATGAAAGGCATGACTGTTGAACATGTAGATCGAATGTATGGATCAGGAAAACACGCACAGCACTTACGCGAGCATGTTTCTCGGGCACTACTGAAAACCTACAGAACTCAGCGTAACTATACCTTACGAGAAGCTACCACCAGAAGTTCAGGAACTCTATCCTTTCACCCGGCCATGAGTCGCCTGTTTTTGAGGGTATTATAGACCTAGAGGCAGGTAGAATCACTCCGCCACCATTACCCAACTGGGATGACAATCGTCGGAAACCAGTTAAGACTGGGTATGTCAACCAGACGCATGAATCACCCAATATCGACCGTGGACTTTATACAGGGTAATTAACACTCCCGTAAACGTGTTAACGATGTCGAATTTAATCGCTTCGATCGAACCGCTTTACACCAACCCGCAGAGTATTTCCACTCTGACGAGGTGACCGAACTTATTAAATCGGTCGACGATTACACCATTAAGATGGAAATCGCCCATGACGAGCACCATGCCGATGACGTATCATATTTTGCTAATATGATCGCGATCAAGCAGAAGCGCATCCATCAACAACTTCAGGCCCAACGTGGACAAGACCACTGGGATAATCAGAAGTATAAGGGACAGATCAGTCGACTTAAGTCGAACTGGGATGCCAACAGCAAGCAGGTCGAGTTTATAAACAACCATGACACACTAACCGTACACTTAATGCGTTTACGGTCATGCTGGAGACGAATGATATCGCTCCCCAACAATGGATTTCTGCTTTAATGCAGTCGTTTGACCCTACAGAAACAAGTTACTTGATCCTGCAGCGACACCAGCATGAGCTAGACCCTTGTCGTGAATGGTCAGCTGTGTGTTGGTTGGCTACGTCCTTATTAAGCAAGGACATGCGCAGTCCAGGACTGAGTTCAATCTTAACTGAACCAGTTGAGAATACTCCTATTCAGAGTTACATTCTGAAACTTGATGCTGACCTTAAACGTCCAAATATAACAAAGTACAAGGCTCAGCGATGGTACGAGTTCCTGGTGATGCATGTTTTCTGCAAGAACATAGGGAACAATGTCCGTGAAAGTCTGTACACCGAGTTGCGACGTAAGTACGCAACTGAGGCTCGAGACAAGGGACATGAAACGAAGTTACATCTATCCCGACTTACGTGGGAACAGTTTTATGAAACTGTATCCACTCTTTTCCCCGCACACCAAGTAACCTCGAAAAGGAAGGCGGTAAATAAGAAATCGCGCGAGCTCCCTGATCAAGTATACCTCTCGCGTCAGACGTCAGATGATAAGCCTCATCAGACGCGTCCTAACCAGACCGACTCCACTCAATCAACGCGACCCAATAAACGGGCACGCGCAGACCCGAAGGACAAGGAACCTCCATACAAGGAGATTAAGAAATGTGTCGACGCACAGTGTGGGTATGACATGTACCAATTGACCCCTAACGGTTATTGGAACGGACGACATGCATCCACCTGTACACACTTTCTTACTAGGTTTGACAAGTGTGAGAGGACCAATGGCTATCACGCCAAGTCTTGCGACGAGAAGCCCGGCATTAAGTTGGAGTGAAAGTACTACCAGGTACAATCGTTACAAAGAAAATACAACGACTCCTTAGGTGAGCGTGTAATAATCCCTGTACACTGCAACGGAAATAAAGTCCTTGTACTGATTGATCCTGGTGCAGAAGTTTCATGTATATCTGACCGCTTTGCATTAATGAAAGATATTGAAAGGCGAATTCAAACTACTCACCTAATTTTAGCAGATGTTAAAACTTCTAAATGTGATACCATAGCCACAGATGTCAATATCACTCTGGCCGATGATAGAAATATCACACCCAAGCTGCGATCGCTAAGATGTCACAGAAGTACGATATTATAGTCGGAATGAGCGATTTGCTCACGTTAGGGATAACCGTAACAGGCTTACCCAACAACATAGATCCATTAAAGGATCAGTCAGACGATCATTGGCTAAAACCATATACACCACCATCGGACACATTAAAGGAATTAACTCCTGGCTTTGCCTATAGGATAATGGATCTTACACTAATAAATAAGAAGATAAAAATAACCGACTGGGCGAAATTCTTCTTTAACGACGGATTCGTCAGCCTTGACTTAACCAAGGTAGACTTCACTAAGCTCAAATGTCCTTCAAGAAACTATGTATCTTGGAGACACGAAGCTGTAGTTAAAGAACAAGTCGAGAAATGGTTATCCGATGGGGTAATCGAAATCAATTACCAACAAATGCCAATTAACTTAGCATTATTGGCATTTGACCAACACAACTCTGACGGAACATTTAAGATGAGCCCAATAAATAAGTTATTGCCGACTCATAGTTTTCATCTCCCTCATATAAACGAGCTACTGAGACGAATGGAAGGTGCTATGGTGTTTACATCCATAAACCTAACACAGGGGTATCATCAAATGCAAATTTATGAACCTCATCGTAAGTACTTTAGTTTTACCTGGAAAGGTAAACAATACAGGTTTAGAGGTGCACCTTTCGGGTTGCACTCCTTACCAGCATTCTTCCAACAAGTAACGGAGCAAATGTTTGCAGACATGCCTAATGTGCAAGTCTATATAGATGACATAGTCATCTCTTCTAATACTAAGGGCGAACATGCCGGATTAGTCAGACGAGTCCTTCAGAGACTCAACGAACAAAACTTCAAGAATAACGAGAAGAAATGCCACTTTGCAATGAGCGAAATACAGCTCTTAGGCTATCGTATATCTGGGGAAGGTATCAAAATCGACCCCGGTAAGGGGGAACAACTATTAGATTGGCGAACACCAACTATAGAAAGAGATGTGAACAGCATATGTGGGTTTGTAAACTTCTTTTCAGATGGAGTACCACATTTAGCTGATTATCTTAAACCCTTTGGTCACTTAAGATGTCATAAAGGCAAACTAGGAGACTTGTGGACTAAAGAGTGCGACGACGCATTTAAAGCGCTCAAGCACGCAGTCCAACAAGCCCCTGTTGTACAAGGACCAGTCGATGGCGTGCCTTTTGAAACAGCAATGGACGCATCAGACGTAGCACTCGGAGGCGTACTATACCAGGTTATAGATAATAAACCCAGGTATATACAATTCTTTAGCCGAGCAATGAATGCATCACAGTTGAATTATTCAACTGTGAAGCAAGAGCTACTAGCCATAGTAGCAGCTTTATATTCATATACACAAGCTACCATCACGTTATGTTGCCCAATATGATACAATGCGAGCCGATATATTTAGATAATGAAGTAGATACTTTCGTATATCAGGGTACCCAAACCGTCCCGAAGACGCCCTGGAGACATACTATAATATGTCGTATAGATCCCATTGGAACAACCAAATGGACCCCTTCTGAGACCTTCCTTAACAAGGTCAAAGAATTAGAGATTCCACTCACTACTAGATTGAACGTTAAGCAGTTCAAAGGCAACACAGCACCTGAAGTCTGTGCACAGGAAATACAATCTACTAATGACACTACAGTTAAGAAGCGTCAGTCTCTAGCTAGGACTCTGTTTAATGACATAAAGTCCAAGTCCGAAGTCTTTCAAACCCTATTTTTAAAGGGATTAATGAAAGATAATCCTGAAGCATATACACATATAATGCGACCTTTAAATAAGTCAGGTGTATCAAACGCATATGGGCGCACTTATGACACTCATGCGAAAGAAGGACAGGAGTCTGGAAACACTACAGACTTAGAGACCACGCAAGTGGATTCTCAACACCACACCTTTATTCTGGAGGAGCAGAATAATAAAGAATTCTTGCTTGGCTGACGCAAAACCATAAGCTGAAGCACCAGAACGTAGTAGACGCACTCAAAGATGCTTAGCGAAATGGGATCGCGCACCCTAAGCTGGCAACTTTAGTTGACAGAGTATATCAGTCATGTACAGACTGTGAACTCAACAAGATTAAGCGCTATGGGTTCGAACCGCTTAAGAGTGTGACTGAAGATGTTCCATGGCGCAGGATCATCATTGATCTGGTTGACCTGCCTACGTCTGAGCACATAGGCGACCGTATGCCACTTCTTTGATGTGGCGCGACGGTATAACTGCTCTATCCTTTAAAGGACAAGAGTACGCAGACCGTGGCAGAATTATGTTGCCAAGTCTCGCTGACCACGGGTGGCCAGCTATCATGTGCACTGATAACTGTAGCGAGTTCTGCGATGACGTAATGGAATCGTTAGTACTCGTATCAGGCATGTGCCATACAAGAGGTGTACCATACAAGCCGCAAACACAAGGCGCGAATGGAACGCGCCACAGAAGACTTAAGTATTTCTTACGTACTGCATTAATGAATGATGCAGATGACTGGCCGGACTACCTTAAGTGGGTACAAACACAGATGAACGAGTGTGCTGATCTGGTTACAGGTACAACACCCGCTCACTATTTTCGTGGCAGATGTAGTGAGTTACAAGTACCCTTTAACAAGGACGAACCTGATCACCATGAGTTACCATAGTTAGAGAAGGTACAACGCATACACAACGTTGTATATCCTTGCTTGCGAGAGACACGTAATGTGGCCTTACTAAAAAGGCAAAATATATGGAATGCTACCAAAAAGATAGGAGAGTATCAGGTTGGAGACAGAGTTAATATCCGTTAACGTAATTCTGATGCTACTATAATAACATCGAAATGGGTAGGACCATATATAATCTCTGTAGCCGACACTTAAAGTGGAACCTATGAGGTTAATAACCCGACGGTTCTAAAATTTTAAATATAGGCACTAGTCGAATTCCGACTTCTGAGATTATTCTCACAAGAAGACATGATTCTACTGCACCTCTTGATCGCTCCGAATTCAAAGATATTATATGGAGAACGGATAAAAAAGGATATACATACTATTGTACACGCTTTATACACGGTACAATCGCTGAGTTAACTTCAGACGCTTTTGACAATCAGGACTATTTAAAGGCCTTTTACAGAAAATGGCGTGAACGCCTACATAAGTCACAGGCTGAAAAAGATAGCACGTTCCCATCGTCTGAAGGCACGAAAGTCTAAACTTACCCGCCAACAGCATTTATCCCGAGCTTTACTGTTCATTCTTCGTATGTTCCAAAACAGGATAATCCCAACGGATACGCCCAGATACACTGTCCAGGAAACCTAAACAGAATATAATCTCTGTGAAACGAAGGTGAGGCCTGATTACTTAATTAGACCGGTCCGAATTGACTCAGCGCATATCTTCCATTGTCGACTTACTTGGCCCAAGCTTCAAACGGGAATTTAATGACCACTTCTTCCCATCAATCATTTGCTTGATCATTTGTAGCCACGGAGTAACGTGTTTCTCGGGCGCAATTTTGTCAAACGTTGCTTGTAATTCACTATAGCGGCCAAAGAAATAGTGAAACGGGAATGCTCCAGTTTAAGGATTCATGCAGTTATTCATTTCAGTCTGAACCCATTTCAAATGATAAGGCCACATATCCTCAACGTCATCGAGTGCGGTACGCAATAGCTTCTTTAGTTTTATATAACGTGTCTCATTTGCACCCTGCGTTTGAGGGTTATAAGGAACACCACGCCTATGGGTCATACCTGATACGAGTACAAGTGCCTCCATTACGTCGGTACAAAACTCACTACCGGTATAGTACTCGGGGGAAACCGAAGTCATTAGAGACGTGATAGCATAGCTCTGCCACTGTTTGCGGGCGTTTGTTTGGTATAAAGCTATCACGTTTGTATTCCTGGTATGCGTGTAATGGTAAAAGCAAACTTAGCAATAATGTCATGCCAGCGGCTCACCAACTGTGAATCAGGGTTCATGTCTTTTGAATATGTTAAAGACTTTTGATCACAAGCGACAGTGAAGTAACTTTCATAAAGGTAGTCTTTAAACTGTCTTAGCGCAGTAACTATAGCAAGGAGCTCTTGTTTAACGGTAGGGTAATTCCGTTGACTCTTATTATAACTTTTGCTAAAGAATTGTATGTAACGTAGTTTACCATTTATCGTTTGGTATAGCACTGAAAAGATAGTCGCACCTTCCATTTTGCGTAGTATCTCGCATACCTTTGGTAAGAAAAAATTATGTTGCGGAATTAGTTTGTTGATTGACGACAGGTCTAGTACTACTCTTGTTTTACTAAACGTTCCATCAGATTTATATTGATCGACCGCTAAGAGAGCTAAGTTAACTGGGGTTGTATCATTATTGATTTCAATTAGACCATGTCTTAACCAATCTTCAATTTGGGTTTTAGCAACGTTTTTGTGTCTCCAACTCACGTAGTTATGAGAAGGACACTTTAAATTAGAGAAGTCGACGGTTGTTAAGTCAAGCTTATAACTGACTGGTGTATGTTTAAGTTCTCTAATGGGTACGTTAGACTTGACTAAACAAACGTCGACTTCTCTAAGTTAAAGTGTCCTTCACATAACCACGTAAGTTGGAGACACAAAGACGCTGTCAAAACCCAAATCGAAGATTGGTTAAACCAGGGTCTAATTGAAATCAATTATGATGCAACCCCAGTTAGCTTAGCTCTCTTTAGCGGTCGATCAATATAAATCTGATGGAACGTTTAGTAAAAAAAGAAGAGTAGTACTAGACCTGTCGCCAATCAACAAACTAATTCCGCAACATAGTTTTCCTTACCTAAGATAAGCGAGATACTACGCAAAATGGAGGGTGCGACTATCTTTTCAGTGCTATACCAAACGATAAATGGTAAACTACGTTATGTAGAAATACGGCCTCCGGTCAGTCTAAAATATCAAGATCAATTGAGATAATACATTGGTTTTATTTGTATTTTAAATAATTTAGTACAAGCTCTTTTTCCAATATTTCCAAAGTGTTCTAAATTCACTTTGATGGCTCCAATAGCCTGAGTATTTGGTATGACTCATCTACTTGGACCTATTTGAGACATTAGTAGATGTAGGATATTATAAACTAAATTTTATAATCTCCGAACTACTACTTATAGATTTTGGTCCTCCCGCCAATCTCCAAAATCCAATAAGTCTTTTTTTTTTTTTTTAACTTTTCTTCAGATGGAACTTTATTTATATCAGCTAATGTATTAACGTGACTTACGTTATTATGTCTATTTACAAATTAGGCAAGTGGTCATGAACACTTAGTACTTCTAGTGAAAATTATTCAATAAAGAACAGCTAGAGGTACGCCCTGTGTGATCGAGGATATTTAGGCTCTTAACAAGAGGCAGTCCCGATCATTCTTACACAAGCTACCACTGCTAAATCCTAACTGACTAAATTGTATTTTAGTTTAATATAGTTTGAAACCTAGTAATTTCCATCGAAGTTTACATATTTTTCAGTTAAATAGTAGTTACAGTAGTGTACTGCTTCTAGACTGTCTGACATCGATTTACTATCCAGCAAATACTATGGCTAAGGGTACTTCTAAAGGCAAGGGAGCCGCTAGCTCTAAGCCTGCTAAGCCTGCCGAGGTTCCTGAGGTCCCTGTGGAAACACCTAGCCTGTCTGGAGTTGAGCCTGCCGAGGATACTGTTGGGGAAGCAAATTCTGAGGTTGGTACAGAGGATTATTCTGAGGATGACTCGTCGGATCCTAAAGCCTTGGAAGGAGAGGTATCTACTACCGCGGAAAGGCTCGCCAGCGTCCGTGTATCACCTAGGAGTGAAGCTCAGGACCCCAGCTTGCCCCCCCACGTGACCACGTGCCGTCAAATATTGGGATAAACGTCGAAAGGCTGGAAAATTCGTGGATACGAATGTCGGGGGGCATTATAACTCCACATCTAAAGGACACTCCAGCACAAATCCGGCGTGAAAAGGAAGTATTGGACCTGTCCGAAAATTTCGGTTTCGCCATCGATGGAGAAGCCATTCCATTCAGCTCAAATCTTGGGGCCGAAGCTGAGGACGCCATAACTCGACAACGAGTGGTTGGATCCTCTCAATCTCGACGCCAATTGAACCGCACTGAAGCGCTCTTGAAGGAGCTAGCGGCAGCAGCAGTTGTGGACCCCTCTATCGTGTCCCACTTGGCTGATATTCTTCCTATACCGAAGAAGAAGAAAAAAAAATCGGACCGGGTTTCGAACCCGAGACCTACTGGTTTACCAGCCAGTATGTTTACCACTAAGCCAGTTACCACTGGCGAGAGAGAAATATTTCAAAATTTAATCTCTTTAGCTCTCTGATGCTACCATCGACCATCCTCTTGACAAACCTAACCCTGTCAGAGGATATGATCGTATGGAACTCGATGAGGCTTACCATCCTCGTAATATCGACCCTCATTTGCCAACTAACCCTGGTAATCACGATTTTGGCAATCGCTACACCAGTACCTCGTTAGAGAGTTCCCGCTCTAATCCTGAGGATGAGGAAGTGAGAACCAGACATACTCGTCTCAGGCTATTACGCTCTGGTATGCAAGTCCTTGAGGACCGTCTATTGAATGACTCTGACCTTGACGATAGGAAAGCGGATATCATTCGCTATCTAATCGATAACAAGAGAAAGGAAATAGACACCATCTTGGCCCTAGCAGCCCGTAGCACTGAGCATGAGCCTCGTGAACACTTAGAACCAAGCTTTATAAAGCAGCTAGGTAACGCGCAGGCTGTGGTCGATTTCTCTACTAATGAGAGTACAGTGGAGACACTGAAGGCCTTCGACCAACTTAAGGAGTCTGCCAGCCTTAGGGATAAGCAGATGATGAATGCCTTTATTCATTTCTGTGAGCCAGGTGAATGGCGAACTATCTTGAAGGCTCATGAGCCCAACTGGAAAGCCCTACCCTGGCACCAGTTGCGTGATAATATACTTAACACCTTTTTTTTGAAGATGCGCGTGACCGTGAACTTCTAGAGTCTCGCAAGTTCTTTGCGAACGATACCACTATTCGAGGTGCTCTAGCTCATATGACACATATGAATACTCGGATGGGTGGTCGTACCTATACTGGCGAATATTTATTAATTTGTCAGATGATGGAGACTCTGGGAGCTAACCTCTTTAAGAAAGTCAATGATGACATCATCGCCTATGGTGATTTGCGATCTATGCCTTGGTCTGTCTTTGAGAAGATAGTACACAAGCATACCAATTCCTCTACTAGAGTACTTAGTACCACGAGCTACACCCAGCCCACTAAGCGAAACGCAGTAGAGACTAATACTGCGCTTAGTACTAAGAAACCTCGCACTACTACTGGAGGGGTACTGGCTCTACTTCTACCGAACCGAAAGGTGATAAGAAGGTGAGAGCGCCTTGCAAGAAGTGTGGTTACAACCTCACAAAACGTAATGGCAAGTGGAATGGTAGACACGACCCTGTTAAGTGTGCACCAGGCAAGCCAGATTTTGGACACTATATGAAAGAGTGTGCTACTTGCAAGGGTACTAACGGTTGGCACAAAGAGGATTGCAAGGACTTACCAGACGTCCAAGTTAAGCACTGACAGTACCATATGTGCGCACTAGAGCAAGATTATGAGAAAATGTTCAATAAAATCTATACCAAAGGAGATGAACGTATCTTTCAAACAGTTTTCGTAAATGGAGAAAAAGTTATGGCACTATTTGATCCAGGGGCTGAAGTCTCTGCTATCTCATGCCGAGTAGCCTACGCTACAGATATGGCTGTCCATAACGAAACAACTGATTTAATCTTGGGAAATGGCAAAGTTACTACTTGCGAACAAGCCATTGACTATGCACACATAATGCTGTCAGATAGAAGAGAAGTGAAGACTCACCTAATCGTTACTGACATGTCTCAGAAATACGATTTAATTATAGGTATGACTGATCTTCTCAGTTTAGGTATAACACTCACTGGTCTGCCTAATGGGCTAGACCCGAATAAAGATCAGTCAGATGATAATATGTTAAAGATACCTAAACCTCCGGAAGGTGAAGCAAAGGGATATGATTCCGCACTTCACCGATATAATTATGGACTTAATTATACAAAACAGGAAGATTGCAATAACTGACTGGTGTATGTTTAAGTTCTCTAATGGGTACGTTAGACTTGACTTAACAAACGTCGACTTCTCTAAGTTAAAGTGTCCTTCACATAACTACGTGAGTTGGAGACACAAAGACGTTGTCAAAACCCAAATCGAAGATTGGTTAAAACAGAGTCTAATTGAAATCAATTATGATGCAACCCCAGTCAACTTAGCTCTCTTAGCGGTCGATCAATATAAATCTGATGGAACGTTTAGTAAAACAAGAGTAGTACTAGACCTGTCGCCAATCAACAAACTAATTCCGCAACATAGTTTTCCCTTACCTAAGATAAGCGAGATACTACGCAAAATGGAGGTGCGACTATCTTTTCCAAGATAGACTTAAAAGCTGCATTCCATCAACTACAGATATATGAGCCTCATAGGAAATACTTTTCCTTTACTTGGCAAGGTAAGAAGTACCAGTTTAAAGGTGTACCTGAAGGCTTACACATGTTACCTTCTTTCTTCCAACAAATTATGATGGAACTATTTACGGACCTGTCGTATAACGTATCAGTCTATTTAGATGATATAGTTATCTTTACAAAGACAGCACATGAACATGCTAAACTCGTTAAAGAAGTCTTAAAGCAACTTAATCATGCTAAACTTAAGATTAACGAAGACAAGTGTTCTTTTGCTAAAGATACTATACACTTACTTGGCTACAAAGTATCTGCAGCAGGGGTAGAAATTGATCCTGGCAAGAAACAGTTTCTGTTGGATTTATCAACACCAATTACTGGAAGAGATGTGAACTCTGTGTGTGGGTTTGTTAACTTCTTCTCGGATTCGGTACCGCATCTTTCTCATTACTTAAAGCCTTTCAGTCACCTACGGCTGCACAAAGGACCTTTGGGAAAGCTTTGGACTAAAGAATGTGATGATGCATTTAAACTAGTCAAAAGTAAAGTAATGGACGCACCCATCATGCAGTACCCTGTGGATGGTGTCCCATTCCAGGTAGCAACCGACGCTTCAGATCGAGCGGTAGGTGGAGTGCTTTACCAAACGATAAATGGTAAACCGCGCTACACACAATTCTTTAGCATGAGTTATAATAAGAGTCAACGGAATTACCCTACCGTTAAACAAGAGCTCCTTGCTATAGTTACTGCGTTAAGACAGTTTAAAGACTACCTTTATGGAAGTTACTTTACTGTCGCCTGTGATCAAAAGTCTTGAACATACTTAAAAGATATGAACCCTGATTCACAGTTGGTGAGCCGCTGGCATGACATTATTGCCAAGTTCGCTTTTAATATAACACACATACCAGGAATACATAACCATCTTCCTGACATGCTCTCTCGACTTGTGCCCGACTACCAGAAAACAGTCAAGGAGTTATTAGCAACCGATTGGATGCTAAATAAGAAATGGTTTAACCTCGCTCAATCACGATGGGGTCCATTTACTGTTGATATGTTCGCCGCAGAACATAACAAACAGGTTTCTGAATATAGGTCGTTGACTCATCCTAAAGGTGATGCATTTCAGCTTGACTTATCAAAGCATAATGCGTGGGCTAACCCACCTTGTCAACTTATCGCACAGTTGTTAAATTATGTTAATATTACTAAATCTACCATTACGCTGTGTTGTCCCTTACGTAACTCCGACCCATGGATACGTGATTTCATTAATATGATTCAAGACGAACCTATTTATGTCGACCGTGAAACCGACACGTTCTTGTATCAGGGATCCTATTCTATTAAGAAGACGTCTTGGAAACACACCATTGTTTGTCGCATCGGTCCTGCAGGTACCACTAAGTGGAAACCCTCAAACTAATTCTTAGCTAAACTAGAAGAGTCTATAGAGTTTGAACAAAAGCTCAAGACTCGTACAACACATGCACCCAACAAGATTGCAGTCGAGGTAATGCCGATTGAAACGGCATTAGATCGTAAAAACATGGAACTAGCTAAGGCCATGGATCAAAGACTCAAAACTCTAAGAGAACCTGAAGCTCGCACTCAACTACTTAAAGCGCTGCTTAAAGAACAGCCAGGAGTTGCGAAACAACTGAAGAAGATACTTCAACAATCCAATGTTGTCAATTATGTATCTCAGGACTCTACCCCTCCTGATACTGAGGTTGCCCTTTCCAACAGGACTATGGTTCATCCAGCCAGCGTTACGCAGAATCTGACTGACTTAGAGGAGCTCGAAAGTAGAGTTAAAATTATACATAATTTAACGCATCGAGCATATGAGCATACTTATAAAATGGCTATTCGTGCAGGGCTTGATCACCCGGCGCTGAAAAAAACCATACGTGAAGTATACCGACGCTGTACTGATTGTGAAAAGAACCAGATCAAGCGATATGGTTGGGCACCCCTAAAAAAGTGTGACAGAAGACCAACCGATGCGCCGAGTCATAGTCGATTTGGTTAAACTCCGCGATCCAAGCATACTGGCGATGTATATATCTGTCATTTCTTATGTGTGGCTTCGGGCTATAACTTGCTTTATGCAATACCGAACAAACGTCCACAAACAGTGGCAGAATTATGCTATCACGTCTTTAATGACTTCGGTTTCCCCGAGTACTATGTTCTGATAACGGTAGTGAGTTTTGTACCGACGTAATGGAGGCACTTATACTCGTATCAGGCATGACCCATAGGCGTGGTGTTCCTTACAAACCTCAAACGCAGGGTGCAAATGAGACACGTCATAGAGAACTTAAGAAACTCTTGCGTACCGCACTAGACGACGTTGAGGATATGTGGCCTTATCATTTGAAATGGGTTCAGACTCAAATGAATAACTGCATGAATCCTCAAACTGGAACACTCCGTTTCACTATTTCTTTGGCCGCTATAGTGAATTACAAGCAACGTTTGATAAAACTGCGCCCGAGAAACACGCTACCCCGTGGCTACAAAGATCGAGCATATGCAGAACGTTGTTTACCCCTGTTTACTCGAGCACAAGAATCGCGTCCTACTTAAAGCGTATGACCGATGGAATAACACTAAGAACATTGTTCAGTTCAAAGTCGGCGATTACGTTAACATTATAAATCGAAACGCCAACGTTACCGAACTCTCTTCTAAGACGATAGGACCTTTTTGTTATTTCCTACCATGATGAGAAAAGAGTGATACTTACGAAGTGAATAACATTGATGGTACTAGCGCAACCAATCTAGGCACTCACCGTATCCCTACCTCCGAACTCTCATTCGCTCGCTCATTTGATTCTGATGTACCAGTTATGGAGTCACAAGTCAAAGATATAATTGACAAAACATCCGAAGACGGTTACACTTACTACAAGACCCGTTTCATGGATGGGACAGTAGCTTGGCTAACCTCCGATGCATTTCGTGAATCTCGCGACTTTCTTCGTATCTTTAATAAGAAATGGAATAAGCGTTTACATAAGAACACACGAGATAAACGAAAAGGGTTTCCTCAGGTGACTACAAACCCTGACGGATCTGAAATTCCCTATTTGCCACCTACTTCCTACGTGACTAAACTTTCTGATCTGCTTACCAACAGTGCAGAAAATTGTTCAAACTTACTTACTAATGAAGAACAGCCTTTGGCTATTACCTTACCAAATAATAAACGTAAGGCGCCTACATCGGAAATGGTTACTGGACCAAATACTAAACGACATAGAGTACAACATGAGTCTTGAACTCGTACATATAGGCACATACTTACTCGATAAGTCATGACCGAAACCGTTTTACTTTGGTTTTCGCTTTACCAACTAGATCGTATCTTAACGTACGTTCGTAGTTCTAAAAGCTACTGGGGGCTATGTAGAAATACGGCCTCCGGTCAGTCTAAAATATCAAGATCAATTGAGATAATACATTGGTTTTATTTGTATTTTAAATAATTTAGTACAAGCTCTTTTTCCAATATTTCCAAAGTGTTCTAAATTCACTTTGATGGCTCCAATAGCCTGAGTATTTGGTATGACTCATCTACTTGGACCTATTTGAGACATTAGTAGATGTAGGATATTATAAACTAAATTTTATAATCTCGAACTACTACTTATAGATTTTGGTCCTCCCGCCAATCTCAAAATCCAATAAGTCTTTTCTTTTTTAACTTTTCTTCAGATGGAACTTTATTTATATCAGCTAATGTATTAACGTGACTTACGTTATTATGTCTATTTACAAATTAGGCAAGTGGTCATGAACACTTAGTACTTCTAGTGAAAATTATTCAATAAAGAACAGCTAGAGGTACGCCCTGTGTGATCGAGGATATTTAGGCTCTTAACAAGAGGCGGTCCCGATCATTCTTACACAAACTAC
>LUCW03001360.1:0-13626 GCA_001586965.3 Sphaeroforma sirkka | reverse complement strand
AATCAGAGATTCCACTCTCTACCAAATTGAACGTTAACCAGTTCAAAAGACAACACAACACTTGAAGTTTGTGCACAATAAATACAATCTACTACTGACTACTACTGTTAAGAAGCGTCAGTCTCTAGCTAGGACTCTGTTTAATAACATAAAGTCCAAGCCCGAAGAAGTCTTTAAGACACTCTTTCTAAAGGGACTCATGAACGAGAACCCTGATTTACATGCACACATATTACGACTATTAAACAAGTCAAGTGTAGCATATGTATATGAAACGCACTAAAGATGCGCATACAAAAGGAAGAGAGGAGTCTGTGAACACAACAGACGTAGAGAACATGCAAGTGGATTCTCAACACCCTACCTTTATACTGGAAAAGCAGAATGATGATGACATTCTCTCTTGGCTGATGCACAATCATAATCTGAAGCACCAGAACGTAGTAGAAGCACTTAAAGATGCTAAACAAAATGGGATAGCGAATCCCAAGTTGGTAACTTTAGTTGACAAAGTATATCAGTCATGCACAGACTGTGATCTCAATCAGATCAAGCGCTATGGGTTCGCACCGCTTAAAGAGTGTGACCGAAAATGTTCCATGGCGCAGGGTCATCATTGATCTGATTGACCTGCCTACGTCCGAGCACTCAGGCGACCGTTACGTATGCCACTTCTTTGATGTGGCGTCACGGTTTGAACTTGCTTTACCCCCCTTAAGGATAAAGTTCGCAGACCTGTGGCAGAATTATGTTGCCAAGTCTTTGCTGACCACGGGTGGCCAGGTATTATGTGCTCTGATAACGGTAGCGAGTTCTGTGATGACATTATGGAATCATTAGTACTCGTATCAGGCATGTGCCATAAGAGAGGTGTGCCATATAAACCGCAAACGCAAGGCGTAAATGAAACGCGCCATAGAAGACCTAAGTTCTTCTTACGCACTGCATTAAAAGATGATGCAGATGATTGGCCGTACCATCTTAAATGGGTATAAACACAAATGAACGAGTGTGCTGATCCGGTTACAGGAACTACACCCGCTCACTATTTTCGTTGCAGATATAGTGAGTTACAAATACCCTATAACAAGGATGAACCTGATCGCCATGAGTTACCATGGTTAGAAAAGGTACAACGTATACATAACGTTGTATACCCTTGCTCGCGAGAAACACGTAATATAGCCTTATTAAAAAGGCAAAACAGATGGAACACTACCAAGAAGATAGCAGAGTATCAGGTTGGTGATAGAGTTAACATCCGTCAATGCAACTCTGATGCTACTGTATTAACATCTAAATGGATAGGTCCATATATAATCTCAGTAGCAGACACTAAAAGCGGAACGTACAAAGTTAATAACCCCGATGGTTCTAGGCCGCTTAATATAGGCACAAGTCGTATTCCGACTACTGAGACTATACTCGCAAGAAGACATGACTCTAATGCCCCTCTTGATCGTTCTGAATTTAAAGGACATAATATGGAGAACGGATAAGGGAGGTTACACATACTATTTTACACGCTTTATAGACGGTACGATCGCTGAGTTAACTTCAGACGCTTTTGACAATCAAGACTATTTAAAAGCCTTTAATAGAAAATGGCGTAAACGCCTACATAAGTAACAAACTGATAAAGACAGCATGTTCCCAACATCTGAAGGTACGGAAGTTAAAACTTACCCACCTACAGCATTTATACCGAGCTTTTACTGCTCATCCTTCATACGTCCCAAAGACACTGAAACGTAAGAAACGTCCAGTCGACCACCACGGACCTACTGGACCCTAAGCTAAAAACTCACAGGGTAACCGAGAGAACGCTTAACTTCTCCGCCTGAGAAACATTAACTATATGTTATGCTACTTAATGTTTTCGACCCGTTTTTCCTTTCTCGCTTTGCAAATCCAAAATCAGCTTGAGTGAGCAACTAGCCTCTCTTGTTTTTCAAAGCTGGGTGGGGGCTGTGTAATAGCCAGGGCTCCACATTAGACTCTTATGTTAATTAACGTACTCTTAAGCAGTACGTAAATTATAAACGTACTATTAAAAGCACGTGTATTAAATGGTTTTAACGGTTCTATTTACAAGTACCTTTTCCATTTTACAAATCAGATATTTTGGCCCCGACCCATTAAAGGGACTGTGAACAAGGCCAAAGAGTATATTTGGAGTAGGTCTATTAAGAGACCTAGATAAACACTCCAAAATATACAACTGAATTTACTTTTTTCTTCTTCTAAAGATAGTATTTTACTAGTTTTAGTAATTCGTGCGACGAAACAAGTAATACTAGTTTCGACGATAACGATAACGAAAAACAAATAAAATCCCTTCGGCGAAATCAGTACTGGGAGGATGATATATAGGCAATGTCTCAGCCTTACAATCCCCAGAGTATTGCTGATTTCTATAAGGCTTTATAGAACTTTATTACTGTAGAAATACGGCCTCCGGTCAGTCTAAAATATCAAGATCAATTGAGATAATACATTGGTTTTTTATTTGTATTTTAAAATAATTTAGTATTTATAATCTCCGAACTACTACTTATAGATTTTGGTCCTCCCGCCAATCTCCAAAATCAATAAGTCTTTTCTTTTTTTTTAACTTTTCTTCAGATGGAACTTTATTTATATCAGCTAATGTATTAACGTGACTTACGTTATTATGTCTATTTACAAATTAGGCAAGTGGTCATGAACACTTAGTACTTCTAGTGAAAATTATTCAATAAAGAACAGCTAGAGGTACGCCCTGTGTGATCGAGGATATTTAGGCTCTTAACAAGAGGCGGTCCCGATCATTCTTACACAAGCTACCACTGCTAAATCTAACTGACTAAATTGTATTTTAGTTTAATATAGTTTGAAACCTAGTAATTTCCATCGAAGTTTACATATTTTTCAGTTATTTAGTAGTTACAGTAGTGTACTGCTTCTAGACTGTCTGACATCGATTTACTATCCAGCAAATACTATGGCTAAGGGTACTTCTAAAGGCAAGGGGCCGCTAGCTCTAAGCCTGCTAAGCCTGCCGAGGTTCCTGAGGTCCCTGTGGAAACACCTAGCCTGTCTGGAGTTGAGCCTGCCGAGGATACTGTTGGGGAAGCAAATTCTGAGGTTGGTACAGAGGATTATTCTGAGGATGACTCGTCGGATCCTAAAGCCTTGGAAGAAGAGGTATCTACTACCGCGGAAAGGCTCGCCAGCGTCCGTGTATCACCTAGGAGTGAAGCTCAGGACCCCAGCTTGCCCCCCCCTGACCACGTGCCGTCAAATGTGGGGGATAAACGTCGAAAGGCTGGAAAATTCGTGGATACGAATGTCGGGGGCATTATAACTCCACATCTAAAGGACACTCCAGCACAAATCCGGCGTGAAAAGGAAGTATTGGACCTGTCGAAAATTTCGGTTTCGCCATCGATGGAGAAGCCATTCCATTCAGCTCAAATCTTGGGGCCGAAGCTGAGGACGCCATAACTCGACAACGAGTGGTTGGATCCTCTCAATCTCGACGCCAATTGAACCGCACTGAAGCGCTCTTGAAGGAGCTAGCGGCAGCAGCAGTTGTGGACCCCTCTATCGTGTCCCACTTGGCTGATATTCTTCCTATACCGAAGAAGAAAAAAAAAAATCGGGGCCGGTTTCGAACCCCGAGACCTACTGGTTTACCAGCCAGTATGTTTACCACTAAGCCAGTTACCACTGGCGAGAGAGAAAATATTTCAAAATTTAATCTCTATAGCTCTGATGCTACCATCGACCATCCTCTTGACAAACCTAACCCTGTCAGAGGATATGATCGTATGGAACTCGATGAGGCTTACCATCCTCGTAATATCGACCCTCATTTGCCAACTAACCCTGGTAATCACGATTTTGGCAATCGCTACACCAGTACCTCGTTAGAGAGTTCCCGCTCTAATCCTGAGGATGAGGAAGTGAGAACCAGACATACTCGTCTCAGGCTATTACGCTCTGGTATGCAAGTCCTTGAGGACCGTCTGAAATGACTCTGACCTTGACGATAGGAAAGCGGATAACATTCGCTATCTAATCGATAACAAGAGAAAGGAAATAGACACCATCTTGGCACTAACAGCCCGTAGCACTGAGCATGAGCCTCGTGAACACTTAGAACCAAGCTTTATAAAGCAGCTAGGTAACGCGCAGGCTGAGGTCGATTTCTCTACTAATGAGAGTACAGTGGAGACACTGAAGGCCTTCGACCAACTTAAGGAGTCTGCCAGCCTTAGGGATAAGCAGATGATGAATGCCTTTATTCATTTCTGTGAGCCAGGTGAATGGCGAACTATCTTGAAGAAGGCTCATGAGCCCAACTGGAAAGCCCTACCCTGGCACCAGTTGCGTGATAATATACTTAACACCTTTTTTTGAAGATGCACGTGACCGTGAACTTCTAGAGTCTCATAAGTTCTTTGCGAACGATACCACTATTCGAGGTGCTCTAGCTCATATGACACATATGAATACTCGGATGGGTGGTCGTACCTATACTGGCGAATATTTATTAATTTGTCAGATGATGGAGACTCTGGAGCTAACCTCTTTAAGAAAGTCAATGATGACATCATCGCCTATGGTGATTTGCGATCTATGCCTTGGTCTGTCTTTGAGAAGATAGTACACAAGCATACCAATTCCTCTACTAGAGTACTTAGTACCACGAGCTACACCCAGCCCACTAAGCGAAACGCAGTGAGAGACTAATACTGCGCGTAGTACTAAGAAACCTCGCACTACTACTGGAGGTACTGGCTCTACTTCTACCGAACCGAAGGTGATAAGAAGGTGAGAGCGCCTTGCAAGAAGTGTGGTTACAACCTCACAAAACGTAATGGCAAGTGGAATGGTAGACACGACCCTGTTAAGTGTGCACCAGGCAAACCAGATTTTGGACACTATATGAAAGAGTGTGCTACTTGCAAGGGTACTAACGGTTGGCACAAAGAGGATTGCAAGGACTTACCAGACGTCCAAGTTAAGCACTGACAGTACCATATGTGCGCACTAGAGCAAGATTATGAGAAAATGTTCAATAAAATCTATACCAAAGGAGATGAACGTATCTTTCAAACAGTTTTCGTAAATGGAGAAAAAGTTATGGCACTATTTGATCCAGGGGCTGAAGTCTCTGCTATCTCATGCCGAGTAGCCTACGCTACAGATATGGCTGTCCATAACAGAAACAACTGATTTAATCTTGGGAAATGGCAAAGTTACTACTTGCGAACAAGCCATTGACTATGCACACATAATGCTGTCAGATAGAAGAGAAGTGAAGACTCACCTAATCGTTACTGACATGTCTCAGAAATACGATTTAATTATAGGTATGACTGATCTTCTCAGTTTTAGGTATCACTCACTGGTCTGCCTAATGGGCTGGGCCGAATAAAGATCAGTCAGATGATAATATGTTAAAGATACCTAAACCTCCGGAAGGTGAAGCAAAGGATATGATTCCGCACTTCACCGATATAATTATGGACTTAATTATACAAAACAGGAAGATTGCAATAACTGACTGGTGTATGTTTAAGTTCTCTAATGGGTACGTTAGACTTGACTTAACAAACGTCGACTTCTCTAAGTTAAAGTGTCCTTCACATAACTACGTGAGTTGGAGACACAAAGACGTTGTCAAAACCCAAATCGAAGATTGGTTAAAACAGGGTCTAATTGAAATCAATTATGATGCAACCCCAGTTAACTTAGCTCTCTTAGCGGTCGATCAATATAAATCTGATGGAACGTTTAGTAAAACAAAGAGTAGTACTAGACCTGTCGCCAATCAACAAACTAATTCCGCAACATAGTTTTCCCTTACCTAAGATAAGCGAGATACTACGCAAATGGAGGTGCGACTATCTTTTCCAAGATAGACTTAAAAGCTGCATTCCATCAACTACAGATATATGAGCCTCATAGGAAATACTTTTCCTTTACTTGGCAAGGTAAGAAGTACCAGTTTAAAGGTGCACCTGAAGGCTTACACATGTTACCTTCTTTCTTCCAACAAGTTATGATGGAACTATTTGCGGACCTGTCGTATAACGTATCAGTCTATTTAGATGATATAGTTATCTTTACAAAGACAGCACATGAACATGCTAAACTCGTTAAAGAAGTCTTAAAGCGACTTAATCATGCTAAACTTAAGATTAACGAAGACAAGTGTTCTTTTGCTAAAGATACTATACACTTACTTGGCTACAAAGTATCTGCAGCAGGGGTAGAAATTGATCCTGGCAAGAAACAGTTTCTGTTGGATTTATCAACACCAATTACTGGAAGAGATGTGAACTCTGTGTGTGGGTTTGTTAACTTCTTCTCGGATTCGGTACCGCATCTTTCTCATTACTTAAAGCCTTTCAGTCACCTACGGCTGCACAAAGGACCTTTGGGAAAGCTTTGGACTAAAGAATGTGATGATGCATTTAAACTAGTCAAAAGTAAAGTAATGGACGCACCCATCATGCAGTACCCTGTGGATGGTGTCCCATTCAAGTAGCAACCGACGCTTCAGATCGAGCGGTAGGTGGAGTGCTTTACCAAACGATAAATGGTAAACCGCGCTACATACAATTCTTTAGCAAGAGTTATAATAAGAGTCAACGGAATTACCCTACCGTTAAACAAGAGCTCCTTGCTATAGTTACTGCGCTAAGACAGTTTAAAGACTACCTTTATGGAAGTTACTTTACTGTCGCCTGTGATCAAAGTCTTTAACATACTTAAAAGATATGAACCCTGATTCACAGTTGGTGAGCCGCTGGCATGACATTATTGCCAAGTTCGCTTTTAATATAACACACATTCCAGGAATACATAACCATCTTCCTGACATGCTCTCTCGACTTGTGCCCGACTACCAGAAAACAGTCAAAGAGTTATTAGCAACCGATTGGATGCTAAATAAAAATGGTTTAACCTCGCTCAATCACGATGGGGTCCATTTACTGTTGATATGTTCGCCGCAGAACATAACAAACAGGTTTCTGAATATAGGTCGTTGACTCATCCTAAAGGTGATGCATTTCAGCTTGACTTATCAAAGCATAATGCGTGGGCTAACCCACCTTGTCAACTTATCGCACAGTTGTTAAATTATGTTAATATTACTAAATCTACCATTACGCTGTGTTGTCCCTTACGTAACTCCGACCCATGGATACGTGATTTAATTAATATGATTCAAGACGAACCTATTTATGTCGACCGTGAAACCGACACGTTCTTGTATCAGGGATCCTATTCTATTAAGAAGACGCCTTGGAAACACACCATTGTTTGTCGCATCGGTCCTGCAGGTACCACTAAGTGGAAACCCTCAACCGAATTCTTAGCTAAACTAGAGGAGTCTAAAGAGTTTGAACAAAAGCTCAAGACTCGTACAACACATGCACCCAACAAGATTGCAGTCGAGGTAATGCCGATTGAAACGGCATTAGATCGTAAAAACATGGAACTAGCTAAGGCCATGGATCAAAGACTCAAAACTCTAAGAGAACCTGAAGCTCGCACTCAACTACTTAAAGCGCTGCTTAAAGAACAGCCAGGAGTTGCGAAACAACTGAAGAAGATACTTCAACAATCCAATGTTGTCAATTATGTATCTCAGGACTCTACCCCTCCTGATACTGAGGTTGCCCTTTCCAACAGGACTATGGTTCATCCAGCCAGCGTTACGCAGAATCTGACTGACTTAGAGGAGCTCGAAAGTAGAGTTAAAATTATACATAATTTAACGCATCGAGCATATGAGCATACTTATAAAATGGCTATTCGTGCAGGGCTTGATCACCCGGCGCTGAAAGAAACCATACGTGAAGTATACCGACGCTGTACTGATTGTGAAAAGAACCAGATCAAGCGATACGGTTGGGCACCCTAAAAAGTGTGACAGAAGACCAACCGATGCGCCGAGTCATAGTCGATTTGGTTAAACTCCGCGATCAAGCATACTGGCGATGTATATATCTGTCATTTCTTATGTGTGGCTTCGGGCTATAACTTGCTTTATGCAATACCAGACAAACGTCCACAAACAGTGGCAGAATTATGCTATCACGTCTTTAATGACTTCGGTTTCCCCGAGTACTATGTTCTGATAACGGTAGTGAGTTTTGTACCGACGTAATGGGCACTTATACTCGTATCAGGCATGACCCATAGGCGTGGTGTTCCCTTACAAACCTCAAACGCAGGGTGCAAATGAGACACGTCATAGAGAACTTAAGAAACTCTTGCGTACCGCACTAGACGACGTTGAGGATATGTGGCCTTATCATTTGAAATGGGTTCAGACTCAAATGAATAACTGCATGAATCCTCAAACTGGAACACTCCGTTTCACTATTTCTTTGGCCGCTATAGTGAATTACAAGCAACGTTTGATAAAACTGCGCCCGAAAACACGCTACCCCGTGGCTACAAAGATCGAGCATATGCAGAACGTTGTTTACCCCTGTTTACTCGAGCACAAGAATCGCGTCCTACTTAAAGCGTATGACCGATGGAATAACACTAAGAACATTGTTCAGTTCAAAGTCGGCGATTACGTTAACATTATAAATCGAAACGCCAACGTTACCGAACTCTCTTCTAAGACGATAGGACCTTTTTGTTATTTCCTACCATGATGAGAAGAGTGATACTTACGAAGTGAATAACATTGATGGTACTAGCGCAACCAATCTAGGCACTCACCGTATCCCTACCTCCGAACTCTCATTCGCTCGCTCATTTGATTCTGATATACCAGTTATGGAGTCACAAGTCAAAGATATAATTGACAAAACATCCGAAGACGGTTACACTTACTACAAGACCCGTTTCATGGATGGGACAGTAGCTTGGCTAACCTCCGATGCATTTCGTGAATCTCGCGACTTTCTTCGTATCTTTAATAAGAAATGGAATAAGCGTTTACATAAGAACACACGAGATAAACGAAAAGGGTTTCCTCAGGTGACTACAAACCCTGACGGATCTGAAATTCCCTATTTGCCACCTACTTCCTACGTGACTAAACTTTCTGATCTGCTTACCAACAGTGCAGAAAATTGTTCAAACTTACTTACTAATGAAGAACAGCCTTTGGCTATTACCTTACCAAATAATAAACGTAAGGCGCCTACATCGGAAATGGTTACTGGACCAAATACTAAACGACATAGAGTACAACATGAGTCTTGAACTCGTACATATAGGCACATACTTACTCGATAAGTCATCATGACCGAAACCGTTTTTTACTTTGGTTTTCGCTTTACCAACTAGATCGTATCTTAACGTACGTTCGTAGTTCTAAAAGCTACTGGGGGCTATGTAGAAATACGGCCTCCGGTCAGTCTAAAATATCAAGATCAATTGAGATAATACATTGGTTTTTATTTGTATTTTTTAAATAATTTAGTACAAGCTCTTTTTCCAATATTTCCAAAGTGTTCTAAATTCACTTTGATGGCTCCAATAGCCTGAGTATTTGGTATGACTCGTCTACTTGGACCTATTTGAGACATTAGTAGATGTAGGATATTATAAACTAAATTTTATAATCTCCGAACTACTACTTATAGATTTTGGTCCTCCCGCCAATCTCCAAAATCCAATAAGTCTTTCTTTTTTTTTTTTTTAACTTTTCTTCAGATGGAACTTTATTTATATCAGCTAATGTATTAACGTGACTTACGTTATTATGTCTATTTACAAATTAGGCAAGTGGTCATGAACACTTAGTACTTCTAGTGAAAATTATTCAATAAAGAACAGCTAGAGAGTACGCCCTGTGTGATCGAGGATATTTAGGCTCTTAACAAGAGGCAGTCCCGATCATTCTTACACAAACTACCACTGCTAAATCCTAACTGACTAAACCTTGTATTTTAGTTTAATATAGTTTGAAACCTAGTAATTTCCATCGAAGTTTACACAAATGGATTAAACGATGGTTTGTGCAAAGAAACACAATCTACTCTGATACTGGAAGAGTCACAGAATGATGATAACTAACATTCTCTTATTGGCTCTGAATCAAAAACTCATGGCTGATGCAGAACATAGCTGAAGCACCAGAACGTAGTAGAAGCACTTAAAGATGCTAAACGAAATGGGATAGCGCATCCCAAGTTGGCAACTTTAGTTGACAAAGTATATCAGTCATGCACAGACTGTGATCTCAATCAGATCAAGCGCTATGGGTTCGCACCGCTTAAGAGTGTGACCGAAGATGTTCCATGGCGCAGGGTCATCATTGATCTGGTTGACCTGCCTACGTCCGAGCACACAGGCGACCGTTACGTATGCCACTTCTTTGATGTGGCGTCACGGTTTAACTTGACTTTACCCCTTAAGGATAAAAGTACGTAGACCGTGGCAGAATTATGTTGCCAAGTCTTTGCTGACCACGGGTGGCCAGGTATTATGTGCTCTGATAACGATAGCGAGTTCTGTGATGACATTATGAAATCATTAGTACTCGTATCAGGCATGTGCCATAAGAGAGGTGTGCCATATAAACCGCAAACGCAAGGCGCAAATAAACGCGCCATAGAAGACTTAAGTTCTTCTTACGCACTGTATTAACGGATGATGCAGATGATTGGCCGTACCATCTTAAATGGGTACAAACACAAATGAACGAGTGTGCTGATCCGGTTACAGGAACTACACCCGCTCACTATTTTCGTGGCAGATATAGTGAGTTACAAATACCCTATAACAAGGATGAACCTGATCGCCATGAGTTACCATGGTTAGAAAAGGTACAACGTATACATAACGTTGTATACCCTTGCTTGCGAAAACACGTAATATACAGCCTTATTAAAAGGCAAAACAGATGGAACACTACCAAGAAGATAGCAGAGTATCAGGTTGGTGACAGAGTTAACATCCGTCAACGCAACTCTGATGCTACTGTATTAATATCTAAATGGATAGGTTCATATATAATCTCAGTAGCAGACACTAAAAAGCGGAACGTACGAGGTTAATAACCCCGATGGTTCTAGTGCGCTTAATATAGGCACAAGTCGTATTCCGACTACTGAGATTATACTCGCAAGAAGACATGACTCTAATGCCCCTCTTGACCGTTCTGAATTTAAGGACATAATATGGAGAACAGACAAGGGAGGTTACACATACTATCGTACACGCTTTATAGACGGTACGATCGCTGAGTTATCTTCAGACGCTTTTGACAATCAAGACTATTTAAAAACCTTTAATAGAAAATGGCGTAAACGCCTACATAAGTCACAAGCTGATAAAGACAGCATGTTCCCAACATCTGAAGGTACGGAAGTTAAAACTTACTCACCTACAACATTTATCCCGAGCTTTAATGCTCATCCTTCATACGTCCCAAAGACACTGAAACGTAAGAAACGTCCAGTCGACCACCACGGACCTACTGGACCTAAGCCCAAAACTCACAGGGTAACAGAGAACGCTTAACTTCTCCGCCTGAGAAACATTAACTATGTTATGCTACTTAATGTTTTCGACCCGTTTTTCCTTTCTCGCTTTGCAAATCAAAATCAGCTTGAGTGAGCAACTAGCCTCTCTTGAATTTCAAAGCTGGGTGAAGAACTGTGTAATAGCCGGGCCTCCACATTAGACTCTTATGTTAATAAACGTACTCTTAAGCAGTACGTAAATTATAATCGTACTATTAAAAGCACGAGTATTAAATGGTTTTAACGGTTCTATTTACAAGTACCTTTTCCATTTTACAAATCAGATATTTTGGCCCCGACCCATTAAAGGGACTGTGAACAAGGCCAAAGAGTATATTTGGAGTAGGTCTATTAAGAGACCTAGATAAACACTCAAAAATATACATCTGAATACTTCGGTAGCGAGATGGCTCAACCGAACATAGGTTTCTAGGGACCCTTAATGGTTACCTAGTTTGACCTCCGCTCAGCCAACCAGATGTGCCAGTCTGATGATGGCAAGTCGGTAATTCTTGATAAGTGGCCAGTTATTGGTTAAGACAATAACTAAGGACATCAAGAGTATTTTTTTTTTTTTACTTTTTTTTTCTAAAGATAGGATTTTACTAGTTTTAGTAATTCATGCGACGAAACAAGTAATACTAGTTTCGACGATAACGATAACGAAAACATAAATAAAATCCCTTCGGCGAAATCAGTACTGGGAGGATGATATATAGGCAATGTCTCAGCCTTACAATCCCCAGAGTATTGCTGATTTCTATGAGACATACCTAACTTTATTACCAGACTAAAATTCGTATACTTAAAAAAACTTATTTTAAAGACTTTAAGATTTTATTACGCTTAGTAGCTCTAAGATGTTTATGCCGCCTTAAGAGACCGATATTTACATTTACAATTTGAATTAATCTCCTCAGCGTTGTCATAGTTTTAAGAGTATGTCGACTCGAAGTTTGAACTGCCGGCGCTTACGGTTTGCGTAAGCTCTACTTGGTGCCTTGTCCTTACCATTTTATTTCGTGCTCGAGGCAACTTCTTCAGAGCTGAATTTCTGAGCAGTTTCTGTCTCGATTCTTCGCGTTTCGAGGTATCATCAGGTATTATGCAACTATACCCGGCCATAGCTCAATTATCTTCAAAACCATCTGGCGATTCAAGTGATTCAAAATGTCGACCTCGAAGATATTATTCCCATCTATGTCTGTGAATATAAAACTCGTCGGAACGAGTTCGAAAGGACTCAAACATAAGAGTCAAGACAGTATATGCTCCTCGTCCTCATCCAACATCACCTACAATGTCCTACATACGTGTTATTTCACGATTTTCGTAGTAAATCATTTATTATTATTATCGCAGTATCGCATGTGAATCACAAACCCTGAAACCTAACATTTCTAAAACCTTCATTTTACTATTCAAAAAATAAAGAACAATTTTATTTTGAAACAGGGTCGAAGTATGAATTACTACAAATGAAACTATAGAGTACAATTTCATTTTACATTTTTCATTTCACTTCTGGAAATGGGGTGAGACCGGGCCTTATTTTTTTTTTTTTAAGTTAAAAACATGTAATAAATGACAATACATCAGAGTGTGTATTTTAACAACGCATTCACACCGATTCCAGTATTTATTTATTCTCAATTTTTGCACTCTATACATGTTTCGGGATAGAACCTACTTTACCCTGGACAAGCGAGATTAACTAAGTTAGCCCCTGTTCAGGAGAACCCTACACTTGAAATTTCATCGTAGCGCATGTGTTTTACACTAGGGGTAATATTATTTATTCCAAAAAAATGACAAGTATGTACAGGTTCACAATGCGTATTGAACATATGGTATGGCTCTCATAGTCGCTGTAGTGGTTCAGGAAAGATTGATGGGAAGAAGTGTTCAGTAAATTCCGTTTTGAAGCTTGGGCCAAGTGAGTCGACAATGGAAAATATGCGCTAAGAAGTGAATCAATTAGGGCCGGTGTTGACAACACACTGTTACTATCGAATGTTCCTATGATATTTGATTCAATCTTTGACTTTTACACTAGGGTACTTCCCTTTTTAAAAACTCATAAAAGTAACCAGTCTTTGAGAAAGTGGAATAAGTAGGGCGTGACGGTGAA
>LUCW03001359.1:77500-90684 GCA_001586965.3 Sphaeroforma sirkka | reverse complement strand
GAAGTTACTACTTGCGAACAAGCCATTGACTATGCACATAATGCACACGTCTCGAATTAGAGAAAGAAGTGAACTCACCTAATCGTTACTGACATGTCTCAAATACGATTTAATTATAGGTATGACTGATCTTCTCAGTTTAGGTATAACACTCACTGGAGGATGCTGCTAATGGGCTGAACCCGAATAAAGATCAGTCAGATGATGTATGTTAAAGATACCTAAACACTCCGGAAGATGAAACAAAAGGATATGATTCCGCACTTCACCGCGACTATAATTATCAGACTTAATTATACAAAACAGGAAGATTGCAATAACTTGACTGGTGTATGTTTAAGTTCTCTAATGCTGATACATTAGACTTGACTTAACAGAAACGTCGACTTCTCTAAGTTAAAGTGTCCCTTCACACTTAACTACGTGAGTTGGAGACACAAAGACGTTGTCAAAACCCAAATCGAAGATTGGTTAAAACAGGGTCTAATTGAAATCAATTATGATGCAGCCCCAGTTAACTTAGCTCTCTTAGCGGTCGATCAATATAAATCTGATGGAACGTTTAGTAAAACAAAGTATGCGTACTAGACCTGTCGCCAATCAACAAACTAATTCCGCAATATAGTTTTCCCTTACCTAAGATAAGCGAGATACTACGCAAAATGGAGGTGCGACTATCTTTTCCAAGATAGACTTAAAAGCTGCATTCCATCAACTAAAAGAAGTCTTAAAAGCGACTTAATCATGCTAAACCTTAAGATTAACGAAGACAAGTGTTCTTTTTTGCTAAAGATACTATACACTTACTTGGCTACAAAAGTATCTGCAGCAGGGGTAGAAATTGATCCTGGCAAGAAACAGTTTCTGTTGGATTTATCAACACCAAATACTGGAAGAGATGTGAACTCTGTGTGTGGGTTTGTTAACTTCTTCTCGGATTCGGTACCGCATCTTTCTCATTACTTAAAACCTTTCAATCACCTACGGCTGCACAAAGGACCTTTGGGAAAGCTTTGGACTAAAAAGAATGTGATGATGCATTTAAACCAGTCAAAAGTAAAGTAATGGACGCACCCATCATGCAGTACCCTGTGGATGGTGTCCCATTCCAAGTAGCAACCGACGCTTCAGATCGAGCGGTAGGTGGAGTGCTTTACCAAACGATAAATGGTAAACCGCGCTACATACAATGCTTTAGCAAGAGTTATAATAAGAGTCAACGGAATTACCTACCGTTAAACAAGAGCTCCTTGCTATAGTTACTGCGCTAAGACAGTTTAAAGACTACCTTTATGGAAGTTACTTTACTGTCGCCTGTGATCAAAAGTCTTTAACATACTTAAAAGATATGAACCCTGATTCACAGTTGGTGAGCCGCTGGCATGACATTATTGCCAAGTTCGCTTTTAATATAACACACATACCAGGAATACATAACCATCTTCCTGACATGCTCTCGACTTGTGCCCGACTACCAGAAAACAGTCAAGGAGTTATTAGCAACCGATTGGATGCTAAATAAGAAATGGTTTAACCTCGCTCAATCACGATGGGGTCCATTTACTGTTGATATGTTCGCCGCAGAACATAACAAACAGGTTTCTGAATATAGGTCGTTGACTCATCCTAAAGGTGATGCATTTCAGCTTGACTTATCAAAGCATAATGCGTGAGCTAACCCACCTTGTCAACTTATCGCACAGTTATTAAATTATGTTAATATTACTAAATCTACCATTACGCTGTGTTGTCCCTTACGTAACTCCGACCCATGGATACGTGATTTAAATAATATGATTCAAGACGACCTATTTATGTCGACCGTGAAACCGACACGTTCTTGTATCAGGGATCCTATTCTATTAAGAAGACGCCTTGGAAACACACCATTGTTTGTCGCATCGGTCCTGCAGGTACCACTAAGTGGAAACCCTCAGCCGAATTCTTAGCTAAACTAGAGGAGTCTAAAGAGTTTGAACAAAAGCTCAAGACTCGTACAACACATGCACCCAACAAGATTGCAGTCGAGGTAATGCCGATTGAAACGGCATTAGATCGTAAAAAACATGGAACTAGCTAAGGCCATGGATCAAAGACTCAAAACTCTAAGAGAACCTGAAGCTCGCACTCGACTACTTAAAGCGCTGCTTAAAGAACAGCCAGGAGTTGCGAAACAACTGAAGAAGATACTTCAACAATTCAATGTTGTCAATTATGTATCTCAGGAGTCTACCCCTCCTGATACCGAGGTTGCCCTTTCCAACAGGACTATGGTTCATCCAGCCAGCGTTACGCAGAATCTGACTGACTTAGAGGAGCTCGAAAGTAGAGTTAAAATTTTAATTTAACGCATCGAGCATATGAGCATACTTATAAAATGGCTATTCGTGCAGGGCTTGATCACCCGGCGCTGAAAGAAACCATACGTGAAGTATACCGACGCTGTACTGATTGTGAAAAGAACCAGATCAAGCGATACGGTTGGGCACCCCTAAAAAAGTGTGACAGAAGACCAACCGATGCGCCGAGTCATAGTCGATTTGGTTAAACTCCCGCGATCCAAGCATACTGGCGATGTATATATCTGTCATTTCTTATGTGTGGCTTCGGGCTATAACTTGCTTTATGCAATACCGAACAAACGTCCACAAACAGTGGCAGAATTATGCTATCACGTCTTCAATAACTTCGGTTTCCCCGAGTACTATGTTCTGATAACGGTAGTGAGTTTTGTACCGACGTAATGGAGGCACTTATACTCGTATCAGGCATGATCCATAGGCGTGGTGTTCCTTACAAACCTCAAACGCAGGGTGCAAATGAGACACGTCATAGAGAACTTAAGAAACTCTTACGTACCGCACTAGACGACGTTGAGGATATGTGGCCTTATCATTTGAATTGGGTTCAGACTCAAATGAAGAACTGCATGAATCCTCAAACTGGAACACTCCCGTTTCACTATTTCTTTGGCCGCTATAGTGAATTACAAGCAACGTTTGATAAAACTGCGCCCGAGAAACACGCTACCCCGTGGCTACAAAAAAGATCGAGCATATGCAGAACGTTGTTTACCCCTGTTTACTCGAGCACAAAAATCGCGTCCTACTTAAAGCGTATGACCGATGGAATAACACTAAGAACATTGTTCAGTTCAAAGTCGGCGATTACGTTAACATTATAAATCGAAACGCCAACGTTACCGAACTCTCTTCTAAGACGATAGGACCTTTTGTTATTTCCTACCATGATGAGAAGAGTGATACTTACGAAGTGAATAACATTGATGGTACTAGCGCAACCAATCTAGGCACTCACCGTATCCCTACCTCCGAACTCTCATTCGCTCGCTCATTTGATTCTGATGTACCAGTTATGGAGTCACAAGTCAAAGATATAATTGACAAAACATCCGAAGACGGTTACACTTACTACAAGACCCGTTTCATGGATGGGACAGTAGCTTGACTAACCTCCGATGCATTTCGTGAATCTCGCGACTTTCTTCGTATCTTGAAATGGAATAAGCGTTTACATAAGAACACACGAGATAAACGAAAAGGGTTTCCTCAGGTGACTACAAACCCTGACGGATCTGAAATTCCCTATTTGCCACCTACTTCCTACGTGACTAAACTTTCTGATCTGCTTACCAACAGTGCAGAAAATTGTTCAAACTTACTTACTAATGAAGAACAGCCTTTGGCTATTACCTTACCAAATAATAAACGTAAGGCGCCTACATCGGAAATGGTTACTGGACCAAATACTAAACGACATAGAGTACAACATGAGTCTTGAACTCGTACATATAGGCACATACTTACTCGAAAAGTCATGACCGAAACCGTTTTTTACTTTGGTTTTCGCTTTACCAACTAGATCGTATCTTAACGTACGTTCGTAGTTCTAAAAGCTACTGGGGGCTATGTAGAAATACGGCCTCCGGTCAGTCTAAAATATCAAGATCAATTGAGATAATACATTGGTTTTTATTTGTATTTTAAATAATTTAGTACAAGCTCTTTTTCCAATATTTCCAAAGTGTTCTAAATTCACTTTGATGGCTCCAATAGCCTGAGTATTTGGTATGACTCGTCTACTTGGACCTATTTGAGACATTAGTAGATGTAGGATATTATAAACTAAATTTTATAATCTCCGAACTACTACTTATAGATTTTGGTCCTCCCGCCAATCTCCAAAATCCAATAAGTCTTTTTCTTTTTTTAACTTTTCTTCAGATGGAACTTTATTTATATCAGCTAATGTATTAACGTGACTTACGTTATTATGTCTATTTACAAATTAGGCAAGTGGTCATGAACACTTAGTACTTCTAGTGAAAATTATTCAATAAAGAACAGCTAGAGGTACGCCCTGTGTGATCGAGGATATTTAGGCTCTTAACAAGAGGCAGTCCCGATCATTCTTACACAAGCTACCACTGCTAAATCCTAACTGACTAAATTGTATTTTAGTTTAATATAGTTTGAAACCTAGTAATTTCCATCGAAGTTTACACAAGTGGATTCTCAACACCCTACCTCTATACTGGAAGAGCAGAATGATGATAACATTCTCTCTTGGCTGATGCAAAATCATAAGCTGAAGCACCAGAACGTAGTAGAAGCACTTAAAGATGCTAAACGAAATGGGATAGCGCATCCCAAGTTGGCAACTTTAGTTGACAAAGTATATCAGTCATGCACAGACTGTGATCTCAATCAGATCAAGCGCTATGGGTTCGCACCGCTTAAGAGTGTGACCGAAGATGTTCCATGGCGCAGGGTCATCATTGATCTGGTTGACCTGCCTACGTCCGAGCACACAGGCGACCGTTACGTATGCCACTTCTTTGATGTGGCGTCACGGTTTAACTTACTTTACCCCCTTAAGGATAAAAGTACGTAGACCGTGGCAGAATTATGTTGCCAAGTCTTTGCTGACCACGGGTGGCCAGGTATTATGTGCTCTGATAACGGTAGCGAGTTCTGTGATGACATTATGAAATCATTAGTACTCGTATCAGGCATGTGCCATAAGAGAGGTGTGCCATATAAACCGCAAACGCAAGGCGCAAATAAAACGCGCCATAGAAGACTTAAGTTCTTCTTACGCACTGTATTAACGGATGATGCAGATGATTGGCCGTACCATCTTAAATGGGTACAAACACAAATGAACGAGTGTGCTGATCCGGTTACAGGAACTACACCCGCTCACTATTTTCGTGGCAGATATAGTGAGTTACAAATACCCTATAACAAGGATGAACCTGATCGCCATGAGTTACCATGGTTAGAAAAGGTACAACGTATACATAATGTTGTATACCCTTGCTTGCGAAAAACACGTAAAACAGCCTTATTAAAAAGGCAAAACAGATGGAACACTACCAAGAAGATAGCAGAGTATCAGGTTGGTGACAGAGTTAACATCCGTCAACGCAACTCTGATGCTACTGTATTAATATCTAAATGGATAGGTTCATATATAATCTCAGTAGCAGACACTAAAAGCGGAACGTACGAGGTTAATAACCCCGATGGTTCTAGTGCGCTTAATACAGGCACAAGTCGTATTCCGACTACTGAGATTATACTCGCAAGAAGACATGACTCTAATGCCCCTCTTGACCGTTCTGAATTTAAGGACATAATATGGAGAACAGACAAGGGAGGTTACACATACTATCGTACACGCTTTATAGACGGTACGATCGCTGAGTTATCTTCAGACGCTTTTGACAATCAAGACTATTTAAAAAACCTTTAATAGAAAATGGCGTAAACGCCTACATAAGTCACAAGCTGATAAAGACAGCATGTTCCCAACATCTGAAGGTACGGAAGTTAAAACTTACTCACCTACAACATTTATCCCGAGCTTTACTGCTCATCCTTCATACGTCCCAAAGACACTGAAACGTAAGAAACGTCCAGTCGACCACCACGGACCTACTGGACCTAAGCCCAAAACTCACAGGGTAACCGAGAACGCTTAACTTCTCCGCCTGAGAAACATTAACTATGTTATGCTACTTAATGTTTTCGACCTGTTTTTTTTCTTTCTCGCTTTGCAAATCCAAAATCAGCTTGAGTGAGCAACTAGCCTCTCTTGGATTTCAAAGCTGGGTGGGGCTGTGTAATAGCCGGGCCTCCACATTAGACTCTTATGTTAATAAACGTACTCTTAAGCAGTACGTAAATTATAATCGTACTATTAAAAGCACGAGTATTAAATGGTTTTTAACGGTTCTATTTACAAGTACCTTTTCCATTTTACAAATCAGATATTTTGGCCCCGACCCATTAAAGGGACTGTGAACAAGGCCAAAGAGTATATTTGGAGTAGGTCTATTAAGAGACCTAGATAAACACTCCAAAATATACATCTGAATACTTCGGTAGCGAGATGGCTCAACCGAACATAGGTTTCAAGAGACCCTTAATGGTTACCTAGTTTGACCTCCGCTCAGCCAACAAGATGTGCCAGTCTGATGATGGCAAGTCGGTAATTCTCGATAAGTGGCCAATTATTGGTTAAGACAATAACTAAGGACATCAAGAGTATTTTTTTTTTTTCTTACTTTTTTTTTTCGAAAGATAGGATTTTACTAGTTTTAGTAATCTGTGCGACGAAACAAGTAATACTAGTTTTGACGATAACGATAACAAAAATAGAAATAAAATCCCTTCGGCGAAATCAGTACTGGGAGGATGATATATAGGCAATGTCTCAGCCTTACAATCCCCCAGAGTATTGCTGATTTCTATGAGACTTACCTAACTTTATTACCAGACTAAAATTCGTATACTTAAAAAACTTATTTTAAAAGACTTTAAGATTTAATTACGCTTAGTAGCTCTAAGATGTTTATGCCGCCTTAAGAGACCGATATTTACATTACAATTCGTTGTCTGTCAGCGTTGTCTGTTTTGCGAGTATGTCGACTCGAAGTTTGAACTGCCGGCGCTTACGGTTTGCGTAAAGCTCTACTTGGTGCCTTGTCCTTACCATTTTATTTCGTGCTCGAGGCAACTTCTTCAGAGCTGAATTTCTGAGCAGTTTCTGTCTCGATTCTTCGCGTTTCGAGGTATCATCAGGTATTATGCAACTATACCCGGCCATAGCTCAATTATCTTCAAAACCATCTGGCGATTCAAGTGATTCAAAATGTCGACCTCGAAGATATTATTCCCATCTATGTCTGTGAATATAAACTCGTCGGAACGAGTTCGAAAGGACTCAAATATGAGTCCGAAGACAGTATATGCTCCTCGTCCTCATCCAACATCACCTACAATGTCCTACATACGTGTTATTGCGATTTTCGTAGTAAATCATTTATTATTATTATCGCAGTATCGCATGTGAATCACAAACCTGAAACCTAACATTTCTAAAAACCTTCATTTTACTATTCAAAAAATAAGAACAATTTTATTTTGAAACAGGGTCGAAGTATGAATTACTACAAATGAAACTATAGAGTACAATTTCATTTTACATTTTTCATTTCACTTCTGGAAATGGGGGTGAGACCGGGCCTTATTTTTTTTTTAAGTTAAAAACATGTAATAAATGACAATACATCAGAGTGTGTATTTTTAACAACGCATTCACACCGATTCCGAGTATTTATTTATTCTCAATTTTTGCACTCTATACATGTTTCGGGATAGACCTACTTTACCCTGGACAAGGAGATTAACTAAGTTAGCCCTGTTCAGGAGAACCCTACACTTGAAATTTCATCGTAGCGCATGTGTTTTACACTAGGGGTAATATTATTTATTCCAAAAATGACAAGTATGTACGTTACAATGTATGAACATATGGTATGGCTCTCATAGTCGCTGTAGTGGTTCAGGAAAGATTGATGGGAAGAAGTGTTCAGTAAATTCCCGTTTGAAGCTTGGGCCAAGTGAGTCGACAATGGAAAATATGCGCTGAGTCAATTCGGGCCGGTGTTGACAAAACACTGTTACTATCGAATGTTCCATATATTTGATTCAATTTTTGACTTTACACTAGGTACTTCCCTTTTTAAAAACTCATAAAGTAACCAGTCTTTGAGAAAGTGGAATAAGTCCTATATATATATATATATATATATATATATATATATATATATATATATATATATATATATATGTATATATGTATATATACACACACGCACACACACACACACACACACACACACACACACACACACATATATATATATATATATATATATATATATATATATATATATATATATATATATATATATATATATATATGTGTGTGCGTTACTATCGGATGCTATCAATAATGTACTTACATGGATAAATCTACTAGAGTACAGGGTTTAATAAGGGGGGTCTACAAATTGGAAAAAATAAAGCGGTCCACAAATGAGTCAAATAGCGTAATAGATGAATTTCAGCGTTACCGCCGGATTTTGGCGAAGGGCAAAAATTCGCTAATAATGTGGTGAGGGACTATTTCAAGCATTTGTTATATATTATTCGGACGTTAGCTTGACCTACTATTTCATTCTTATTTCTTTTCTAGAGGGTCATGATATTATAAAATGTTGTCAGTAAAACAAGCCACGGCTGCACCGCCATGGGGACTGATAGCTTATAGTCGTTGGGATAGTTGTTTGTTCATGTTCAATTTCATATAGTCGTCTGCCATAGTATCCCACACACCCACCGGCGCAGACTGCACACGCCCTGATCTCAGAATACACGTGCACACACATACACACACACACGCCCCACGGCACCATAAATCAAAACCCACTCACCCATAAACAGACATATCAACATACACATGGATTGATACACAATCTCACACACGCTCACTCACACGTACACTCAAACTCAACTTCACATACTCGCACTCGCCTGATCACACTCACTTACTCACACGTACTCGTGAATACTCACTAACGCGCACACTCACTCATACTCAATCACACGCTCGCACTCACACACGCTCACACTCACACATGATCACTTACACTAGCCTTTGCTCTTTTCGCGCGCGCGCTCTCTCTCTTTCACTCACTATCACAATCACGATGACACACACTCCCACACACTCCCATTCACTCACACTTGAGCTAATTCACACTCACTCCCATACACGCTCAATCATAGACACTCACACACACGAAAGACTATCTGGGTCTGGTCACTGGTGGTCTGTGTCTTAGGATTCTTTACATAGACTCGTGGGCTCGCGGAGACCGGAGATCGTTCGAACTTGTATTTTATTTTTTGTATCAAAATATTAACATGACTGTATTTTGATGTGATACTGCTATATTCTCGCTCTCTACTTCTTTAATACTCTCTCTCTCTCTCTCTCTAGCTACTACAGAGGGCTCAGTGGCTACTGGCTCACCGGCTCAGGGTTCAGAGGCCAGGGCACATTATGTACTATATAGCTCAGGGCCTCAGGCCTCAGTGCCACTGCCTGACACTGTCAGTCTGTCAGTCTGTCACACAGCAGGTATGATGCAGTTGCGTATACATCACCCTCTAAATAACCCCTATTTTGGGCGAGCATAGAAGTGATCCGAATCGAACGTAACACTGATCCGAATCTATCGTTAGATAGCGGAAATTGCTTAGAATGATTAGGACAAGAAAATCAACCAGACACATTTTTTATATTTTTGGTCTGTTCGAAAATAATTTTTGAAAAATCACAAAAATTTGGTCGCTTAAACTAGGTGACCCTTCCGGTCCGAAATATGAGCTTTTGAGGGCAGAAATCCTCATGCCACATCACTTACAAGATCGATCGAAGTGTTAGAATAATAAGGAATTAAAATTTTTCGTATAGAATATATATACTTTGTGCAATATTAAACACACTGTGAGCTCGCCCATATCCGACGACCTAAATAGAGTCGTAGTCGTACACTGTCTTTAAATTTGTTGGTATGACGTTATCAATATCAATCGTAGAATACAACTGGGTGGCGGCTTCAGGCTGCGTGTCCTCAATGGATTCTTTGGTGTCATTGAACGATTCGGATCCAACATCTTCTATCACTGTAGCGAATATGTGGGTAGCTTCTTCGGGCTGCTTGTCACTGAGTTCACCATTCTTAATTATTGTTTTACTGAATTCACCAATACTTCATGCATATCTGTATTTGTATATTATCCTGGAGAGAGAACCGATAAAAAAAGGACCACCTAGTCCACAAATATGACCACAACATGTAGGACACCCATCACATAAATTTGGCCGATTTTCATTTCCGACGGCTATAGCCTCTATAGCTCAGCACCACCAGAACAATCATACATACCATACAATCATACATAGAGGTAATTTAAATTGCCTTGTGTCAAATAAAGATTTTGTCTCTTTGTCCTGGAACGGCGAGTCAACAATATAGCTAGCACAACAAGATTCAGCTCTTGATTCTCATCATCGTATGGGGGGTAAAAGTAACGAATAAAAACCGTGTTACAATACAAATTCCAATCAATTTTTTTTTTTGCGTTTCTGTCGCTGTCTGTACGGCAGAAGTCGATTTTTGTTTCTGCCGTCTCCTGGTTTTTTTATTTGCTGATTTGGCCACGTACTCTACTATTACATAGGTGTATTTTACTGTTACTATGTACTGAATTTGGTATAGACCCAAAATTATTGTGAGGGGTTTGGGACCCAAACCCAATTTTCAAGTAAAAAATTTATACCTGGTTTGTATGAATTGGCCTGGTGAAAAGTATAGGGCTTTTTTTTGGGGGGGGGGGGAATGAATAGAAGAAACAAAAACCGATTTGGAACCGCGCGGCCTAGTCTGTGTGACTATCTCGACGGTGAGAGTAAGTTGCTATGATGGGGTTTCTCTATTCAGTGTATTCACCATGCAACGCATTTTGTGATCGCGTTGGGATTGGACACATAGTAGGTAATAGTCACTGTTATCTTTAAATTATTAAAAAATGTCAAGTGCGACGTATATAACTTAATAATGCATCTTATCCTTATTGAAATACGAGGATGAAGTGAAGCAACTCGGACTATTGAGAGCCGTCAACACTGAGAAATTGAGTCGATTGAATACCCAGCTGGAAGACACGAAGCAGAAGTACAAATCAGCTTATCTCGAGGGCATGAGCAAACGTGAGGAATTAAGCGCGGCAAAATACAAGTTAACCCAGATCGCCAGAACAGTTTGTACTTAGACGAGAAGGAGACCGTGAGATAAAGAAACACAAACGGATGCGAGAGAAAGCGGCGATGTATGGGATTGAAATTGACGTGAGAATGGAACATTAAGTGTCCACCTTGCGCGGGTGACGAGCAATAGTACTGCGCTGATATACTATTAGCTCATACCGATAAATATATATATATACGCTCGCTGCTACAGTGCCGGTAAACGGGTAAATGATATTGTGATAAGTAGCAGACGCAAGTTAGGAGGAAATTAGAGTGCTACGGCTTCACATCCAGCTGGGTATTAAACTGCTGCCTAGCGTATACCCGACTGCAAAAATTATTATTTGCAAGCGCGTTGGGTCGAGTACTTACAATTCGCTAGTGTACTTTAACCTGGAATGCACGATCACAGCAGGCATCCATCCAACCGATGGGTCGTCGATAGCATGTGATGTGATTTTATTGGTGGAGGGGCAGAGGTGCACGCCGGTTCAGCTTCCATATACTAAAAGTGGATCTGAGCGAAAGCAGGAGTGGCAGCCCTAGTGAAGGCTCGTATATATATACATATATATATATATATAGACAGAATGTTGATAGTTAGAGATGTATATATATATAGATAGTCAGAGATGTTTTTAGATAGCGATGTATGTAGATAGAGACGTATATATATATATATATATATGATAATTCAGACGTCAGGCCATCTACACACTACCGACTATATGCTACTTGGCCTGGCTGTTGTACCGTATAAATCCGGCCGTATGGTGCGATGGTGTAAAATATTTGGTTGGATGTTTGAATAAAATCACTATATAAAACGTCACAAGTCCACATTTGAAATTTCGTAGTATCTTGACCAATTGAATGAGATAAGAACTACTTTATTCGCTCGAATACGTTTGATACGCAGTTGGCCGATAGCAACTATACTCTAGCATGTACAACTACAGTTACACTCTAGCATAGCGAGGACTATCGGAAAGCCGATATACCTAACACACCTTGGAACTTCAGCAATATTCTCCGAAGTATGTGGTCATGGTCTGCGGTGATGAAACATAAATTGATAAAAACCTCACCATAAACATGTATATAGTATCTATATATCCAATTCTGTAGGCGTGATGCACGCCTGTGGACGTCCGCGAGCCTTCTGCGTAGTAAACGTGTATGATCTAAAATAACATAACGGCCAGTCAAGCACACACATCTCGACAAGTGTACGTGTATCTGCGACTCATATGCTTAGTGGTGTGTTTATTGTCTACCGCTTACATACCTACGCACGAATACTCTAGAAACGTTCTGATATCCAGATGGAATATACAACTCTAGTTATCCTGTAGATAAAAACAATTCCTAATCAGTCGCCATACTGAATCTACGCACATTTCTAAAACAAATTTTATTTGGTGGGCGTTCTGCGGCTTTATTCAACAGTCGCGTACGACTCGTTGCCCGTAGACACCTGTGTTTATAACTTCGGTTTACTTAGCGTATGTCACCGACTAATCCTGTGTGCACAGCTATAACGCCATGCTCGAGAAAATACATGGCTTATACTAGTACTCGCACATACTAGCATCGTTCAGTCGATCGTGCGTCTGTGCACGTTAACGCAGTCAGAGCTTTGCGTGTACAGAACTATAAACACGGCATAAACCGTTAGCGGTCCCTGAATAAGCCATTACCGGGTCCCGGAATTACAATTCATCGGAAAATAACTTGGAAAATTCGATGCTCGAAAAAAAATCAAATCATTCAGCCCTAGTAAGAAAAAAAACGTGTAAAGACCGCAACGAGTGAGTGCTTGAAAGATAACGCGTCATTCACATCGTTTGCAGAGTCGATATCAGCAAGTCACCAAGGTCGATAAAGAATAATACGAAGTCACCAAGATCAAAAACGATCAAAATGAAGTCAACAGGATCATTAACGATCAACACGAAGTCGCCAAGATCACTAACGACCATAACGAAGTCACC